>PRKT01000491.1:97090-189154 GCA_003671525.1 Saccostrea glomerata
TATATTAATATGAAAAGTTAATTGAAGACCATTTCTTTTTATGTCCCCGTAGTCGAAGATTCGGGGGTATATAGTTTTATCGTGTTCGTCTGTATGTCCGTCTGTCTATCTGGCGGTTTGTTTGTCCGCAAAAACCTTAACCTTGACCATAACTTTTCATTTATTAGAGCTATGACTTTCATATTTAATATGTGTATTCCTTGTGACAAGACCTTACTTTGGGTACCACCAAATTTGACCTTTTGACCTTTACCTTGGAGTTTGTCCCATTTTACACAAAAATGCCAAATTTTTACTTAGGCCATAACTTTTAAACGGTAGATATTACTAGTACTCTCATACTTCAAATATGTAGTTTTTTGGCATTACCTTTCATTAGATATTAAAAACCTTGACCTTTTGACCTTGGAGTTTACCGTACTTATGATTTTTTTTTTACCTTGGCCATAACTTTTAAACGGTAAGGGCTAGCTAGGGTATTCATACTTCACATATGTAATCCTTGTTACATTAAACATTTTCTTAAGAAATCATCAACGTTGACCTTTGAGTTTGACCTACCTTTCAAAAACTTATTGTTAGCCATTACTTTTGAACAAGTGGTGCTAGGGCTTTCCTATTTTGCAGTTGTATTTCATGTGAGAAGACCCTACTTTGGGTAACAATATATTTAATTTGCATTTAAGAAAAGTTTAATCTTCGCTATGTTGCCATACAGGGGCATAGCTGTTTCACAAACACATCTTTTTATATATGAGGATTTGCGGATAAGAGATGGATACCTCAAAGCGTAACAGACGGACGGACGGACATCCCAATCACTATATACCCTCCCGCTTTTCAAGCGGAGGATATAATAATATATAATACAGCTGATTTTTTCTGTCAGTTCGATGATTTCCACCATCAAAAAACAATGTTTACCTAACCCTTAAGGCTTGATAAATCTTTTAATCCTTTAGATTCTGAATCATTGCATTTACCTTAAAATATAGCTATAATTGTATAATGTTATGAGATCAACATATCATCAGTTTATTCCCAACAAGCTCAGGTGAGCATTTTGGTCAATATGCTTCTTTATCCAATTTTTTTTTGCCCCCTAAAAATTTTAGCTTTCATCTACAGGGGGTCATTTTTCTACGGGGGTCATTTTTCTTCACGTGGGTTCTGCAAATTTTTAGGGAAGTGACACTTTTTCGACGGGCAAAAGGGTCATTTTTCTACGTCGAATAATGACCGGGGGTCATTTTTCGCTGTCGAAATATGACCCCCGGTCATTATTCGATGGGGGTCATTATTCGTCTTTACACCGGCTTTATGACTCCAACATCCTGACATGAGATAGCCTCCATACTCTTTTTTCCTCCCGGTATAGCAGCGTGTTCTTGCTTAAAGTTAAAAAAGAAAGAAATAACTACATACTGATTACCAATATCCAAAGGCGTAAATAGAAGTTAACTCATTTCTGACAAAGTGCATGAGAAAAAAAATACTTTATTGTCAAAAACCAATGATCTTTGTAGGAAAGTTAAAAAAATTGACATTTTTGTGTCGTATTTTGTTATAAAATTCGAGGCTTCAACTTCCTTCCCCAGGTAAATATTGGCAACTTGGGAGCCTTGGAATGTCATCAAACTGCTTAAAACCAAAACAACAGTCTTATGTTGAGGTATGTCACTTGTGAAATTTGTTAAATCAGTATATTTTGGATAAGTACTCATATATATGGAATCCGGATAGGGCCATTCATTTCACTATCGCACCATCGAGTATCGACTAATGGGTCGATGGCGCGATAATGCGATAGTGCGATAACGATGAAGCTATTGTGCGATAGCGCGATGACGATGATGCGATCGAGCGATAATGCGATGACGATGGTGCGATAGAACGATAGAGTAAAAGTGAATATTGCTTCATCGTCATCGTACCATCGCGCCATCGTCATTGCACTATCGTGCCATCACTATCTCACCATCGCTTCATCGTACTATCGCACCATCGCAATCGCATTACGCGCCATCGCTTCATCATTATCGCACTATCGCAACATAACGTCATCGTTATCACACCATTGCTTCATCGTCGTCGCATTATCGTATCGTCGCATTATCAACCGAAACCTCGATGGTGCGATGATGCGATAATGAACTGCATGGCCCTACCCGGATTCCATACATATAGGATGACTAAAAATAGCATGGAATATAGGGGGTCAGTGCATCTTATTGAGCTACGGTACAATTAAGCTGACCTTTTTGCACGTAAATTTTCACTATTTGGTTAGTTACTTTAAGCATTATCATATGTTATAAAATGTTACCATGGAAATAAATACTGTCTCATTTTAAGTAAAATAGTTTGACTAAAATTTATCATTGAACAAATTTTGCAAACCAATGCGCGTAAATTATTGAGTAACCTTTTTGCACTAAAAAGTAACATGTTTGGAGGATTAAAAAAATAGTCTAAGTAGGCTTTAAAATTTTTGTATTAATCTTTTTACGACTAAAGTGCTGAGCGGTCACAAGTATCGAGAAGTTTAAAATAATGAAAGAAAAAAATGGGGTTAGTTATATTAATTTAAAAATATTGGTTTTCGGGCAAAAACACTATATAGATTTCATCTTGACTTCTTTCACATTTTTCAGCAATGTTTGTTGAGAGAAGTTGTAAAATTTGTTCAAAAATATGAATTTAGACCTATAATAAATATTCCTAGCATATCGTAACGGAAAATGTTCTCTGAGTAGAAGTATGGGAGGCAATAGGACCCAGATATTAGATTTAATAAATGTGCAGAATTGTAGAATTTTCTGCTAAATATCCTTTCACCACAAGAATAAGTCCCTTATAAATTTTGCTTTTTGAGGAATTTTTAGCCGTATTTTTCATTGAACATAAACAATTTACATTTTTGAATCAAAATATGTCATAAAAAATGAACTAGAATAGTTTTGAAGTAAGAGGTTCTGCGAGAACTTTTCTAAAAAGCTGACGAGTGACATGCTTTAAATGGAAATGTAACTTTTGATTTATATATAATGATAATATTTGGACATGAAAATAAGTAATCACATGGGTCTCTATTCATGTACATGTACAGTAAAGGTCAAGGACACATAAAGAGGTCAAATGTCAAATATCTTGTCGCCATCTAGTGATTTTGTTTATGCCATTGAATCGCCAAACTATCTTAAACCACCATATCAATTTTTCGTATTATTGCATATTCATTCTGGGATCACTTTTAATCCCTTTTGTTGTTACTTTTTTGTGAAAAAAAAAATAGATGATACTTTTTCTCTTAAGTACGACATATGTACAAGAGAATTTTAATTGCGGGGCTATGTATCTCTTATCTTTACATTTTACTCAAATCTACTAGTATCAGTATATTTTATTGAGTTTAAGTAACAACAAGAGGCCCATGGGCCACACAGCTCACCTGAGTAGCTATGACCATGCTGCTCTTTACCAGATCCCCTCCTTGTAATACATATTGTGACTAAACCTTACCACATTGGTCATAATTTGGACAATTTAAAATCTTCACTTCACATGGATGCTTCCACTTAAGTTTCAGCTTTTCTGGCCGCGCCCTACCCCCGGGGGTAATGATTTGAACAATTAAAAATCTAAATTCAATGATCCCCAGAATGCTTCCACACAAGTTTCGATCAGCTTTTCTGGCCCTTTGGTTCTTGAGAATAAGATTTCCAAAAAAAAATCCTATATATTTCTATGTAAAAATTTGATTTCCTATTGTGACCCCGCCCGACCCCCGGGGGTCATGATTTCAACAATTAAGAATCTTCACTACCCCCAGGATGCTGCCACACAAGTTTCAGCTTTTCTGACCCAGTGATTCTTGAGAAGAAGATTTTTTTTAATGACCAACCCTATTTTTGACTTTTCTTGATTATCCACCGTTGTAAAAGCACTTGGCCATTGATTTTAACAATCCAAACTCCCCATTTAGCCAAGAATGCTTTTTACCAAGTTTGGTCAAAATTAGCCCAGTGGTTCTTGAGAAGAAGTCGAAAATGTGAAAAGTTTACAGACGGACAGAAAGAAAAATGGACGGACAGACGGACGGACGACGGACAAATTGTGATCAGGAAAGCTCACTTGAGCCTTCGGCTCAGGTGAGCTAAAATGGCTGCTTTTCTACACAGCATCAAACAGAGTTGCAATTACTCAATTGATAATATTTAAATAAGGAACATTCTCAAGTTTAATGTCTGATTTTATAACCAATAAAAAGGATCTGATAGACATATTTCAGACTATGTGGACAAAAATGTTGATTTTGTATCAAATCATTTACAGAGATATTTTGTATTCTAGAACAAATATGAAAAATGCAAAACAACTTAATTCTAGAAAATTTAAGTTTTCTATTGTGCACTACCTTAGATCCAAGTCTCTTGACAACCATTTTAAATAAAATCAATATAAATTTCACAGTGTCTTTTTCTAACATCTGGTTTGTTTTATTTGTCATAAATGTTTTTGACAATTGAGACAAGATTTTACATTGTCCAAGAATGAGACTACCCTGTACGTTCTTCCCTAAAACAGTAAATGATAAATTTAAAAAAAAATGAAATGATTTATTACAGTACAGTATATCTACCCTAATACGTTCATGTGTTTTGTAGCTCGAGATTCTTAACGTACTTCATGAAAAATGCTGGCGCGAAGTGTCATAGTTCATATTCTTATGAATCTTTTCAATTCTAAATTGAAATTAAAAACCAATTGCAGATTGGAACTATGCATGAAATGAAATACCTTCTTAAATTGCATATATAAAATTACCTGGAATCATAATGACGGATGTTCCACTCGTAGTCTCACAGACGGCACATGGGACATCATGGTCATGCAAAGATCTTTAAGTTTCAGATGTATAAACTTCGTATTCTGCCCCAAACACATATCCTGCATATGTGTTCCATCTGCCATAACCTTCCCACTGTGGATCTCTTGGTAAACAAAGTGGTTCTACTGCAGCACCAGGACTTTCATAATGAGAGCCTCCAGCAAATCCTGCAAAATAAGTAAACAAATCCCATGATGTACTGGAAACAAATAATATATAACATGCTACAAAAAGTCTTAGTCTTGTATATTTACGTCGTACCTGAGTATATTAATTTTGCATTGTTGGGGCAATCTTTGCGACCCCAGCGAGTATACACAGCTCCCCCTGATGAGCCAGGCAAAACTGCAAGAATTACTGCCGACACGATAAGGAGCGCAGAAATCATGTCGAAGAATTGCTCTGAAAAATATTTGGATCTGTATAATTTTGATTTTCGAAAAAATCTTTAAAATAATAAATATTTGTAATTAAACAAAAATTACATTCTTCAATTTCAGTATTTACTTGATTTTGATTTCATCCAACAAATCCCATTTTATATCTTGTAGCCGACATTTAAACGCTTTGTTACTATTTCGTGTTTGCAAAAAAATAATTTTAAAAAACCGTTTAGCATGAATCATTCAGCCTCAAATTACTAAAATATTCACGCATGGAGGTTTCAAATTTCAAGTGAGATCTATATATTTAGTTTTTATTAATTCATGCAGTTTTTTTCTTTCCCTCTTAATTTATTCAATATAAAACTGTTTGAAAAAGTATGATACAATAATAAACTTAGTGTCTAAAAGAAAACGAATATTAGTTTAATTTTGGTACTCAGTACTTTAATTGATATTTGTATTATAAAATTGTTTCCCTTATTTGTCCCATTGATGTGGAATGTGTGTGTTTTAAAACATTGCAGTCGTAGACGGCAGATCTTCAATATTAAAAACAACATACTACCGTCAGTATGGTTCAAATGTTTATATTTTGAGCTCCTGTGGTATCTCAGGCCCACAGAAATGAAAATGTGTTTTTATTCAAAGACATAAACATGGAAATGAGCATAGACATAAAATCTACAGTTACAAAATATAATTAAGATTGTTCATATAAATAATGGCACAAATATTCTTTATAAATAAAAATTTTCAAATGTTTTTAAGTCAAATCTTTAATCAAAAACGGTTAAACTTAAATCTATTGTCTACTTTAATTGATCAGTTTATTAATCAAAATAATCAAAATTGGACATTAAGAATATTCAAGGATGAATATTGAAACAAATAGAGATAACGAATAGTATTCTAGATCAGAAGTCGAGCAGAACAAAGACGGACCTCCAAAACATCAGAGTATGGATTATGTGCCTGGGAGGAGTGAGCATCCCCTGCCAACCGGCCACACCCGCTGTGCGCTCCTTGTCATAATCGGGAAATAACGGGAAAATCCGTCGTCAATTCAATGCATAATAGAATAATGGACTAACAATTAGAATGAAAAACGTCAGTCAGCTTTTGTGTGAATGATAAATTGTATTTGCTGACAAAGTCATTGTATAGACCTTAAAACTTTCAAATTATGACTTTTCACGAGACTGTTGATATTCTTGTTTCATCAACTTGCGTGTCAATAATTTACCTCGTTTTGAATGCAATACCTACCCGAAAATATAAGCAGTTGCATAAATTTATACTTTTAACGTTTAAGAATTGGTACTTCTGAGATAAAACAATTCAAACTGGAAGGAGAGCAAAAACAGAACTCTTCAGTATCAGAGTTGGGATCAGGCACCATGGAGAGTAAGGAGCTGTAAGTTCCTTTTCATGATCCTTTAACGGAAAAATATCTCCACAATTCAGTGTAAAAATTATTGTCTAAGAGTAGTATTAAAGCTTCTTACAATTTGGCTTAATAGTAGTGTAATGCTCAGTGGTAACTATAAACGCAAAAAGACCAAAAAGTGAGGTTAAAATGGAAAAACAGGGGTACACGTTACAGCAGATTATATTTCTTATATATTTTACCGCGTCAAACACATAGAAAACTTGTGAAATGTGGATTTAAATGGGAATATTTGCATTCGCTGCATTTTTCTACTAAGCCAACTGCGAAATTGATTTGAAAGTAATTTTTGTGTATACTCACGCGTAGAAATATACATGGAGAAACGTGCGTTAACGTGACGTCACAATGAGGCTGCAGCGACGTTAGTAAAAATGCAGCGATATAGGCCAGCGAGAAATTCAAATATTGAGTATATTTTAGTTGCTTCCAAACATGTAAAATGTAAGTATAAGGAATGTTTTTCAGTTTAGTGTGAATTATTGGTGTGTGAATCACACAGACTTGCATGTGGGCATATTTTTCATGATGCGCTAGCGCGCTTCATGAAATATGCCTACGCGACAAGTCTGTGTGATTCACACACCAATAACTCACACAAAACTTAAAAACATTCCTTAATTGTTTACTATCTAGATATGGTTTATAAGTGAAATATAATTATTTAAAAGTTTGGGTAGCAACAGTTTGAGTCTTGAAGATATGAAAGTTGTAACCTTCAATTTGAATTAAGATGGAATGCAAAAATGTTTTTTGTCTGATTCAATATGCTACTGATCACAGAATCTTTTCCTTTGTCGGAACATTTAAGTGGAACCCAGTATTAGAGTGGTCAGAATAATATTCCGACAATATGGTGGCTAAATGAGCTTTAGGCAACATTCATAATTACAAACACTAGCTTGTTTTCTGCATTCTGATTAACCTGCCTTAGCTCCATTCAAAAGTCCATTCAAAATAGAACTGAACAAAGCTAAATATGTGTGGAAGATCGAATTGCTTATTGACAGTATTGGAATCAAAGGAGGCTTATTGTAGAATTGGTTCATTGTGTGATCGATGTTCAGAACTATATCTAGGTCTATGTCTAGGCCTTTGTTTCACAATTATGAATTAGCTGTAATGAGAACAATCATGTCTGTAGACAATGTTTGAAGTTGTACAAGTGAAATATTCATACTTCAGGGTAAGGGTTAGGGTTATTCATAATTCACTTGATGACGCAAATGAATTTACGCTCATTGTCATAAAAAGCATGTACTTTTTGTTTTTGGTATGGCCTATTGGGGAATAACCCATTTACATCACTAATGCATTAAATTTTCCTCAAAAAGCTTTCTAGGTTTTGATTGACCTTTCAAATAACTAGGCCCTACTGGTTTTTCCAATGATTAAAATTTAAATTAAATTAAGATTGATATTCCTCAGGTTGAAAACGATAATGGGAAATATACTGTATAAACAAAAGTGGGAAATATACTGTAGTACTTTCCGAGATTTAGATAATAAAACAGCAGGTATGGACATCTAGGCTTATTACTTTGATTTCTTTTCCAAGAATTCATTTTTATTGCAATCATTTACAGGAATGAAGGAAGCTGGATTTTTCTTGTTTATTATTTTCACATCCATTTCTTCTTGTCTTGCCAAAAAGTAAGTAATCAACAATGAATTAACTGTATGTTTAGGATGTACTGAGTTTTATCTGATCACTGTCTGACGCCAGAGTAAGTTTACTTATAAGACCTTTTAAAACAGATGAACCAATCGAAATCAAACATTGTAACATTTATTATTCAATTATTTTTTCTTTTATATACCAAAAGTATTTTACAAATCTTCCCCAGATCAGTTGAACTGGATGAATAGAAATAGTGTATTTTGTAATAATCCTGATGTAGAAATATACATTTAATTTTATTTATTCCTACTTCTTGATTATACATAAATTGTATATGATTTATATTTTCATATTATAAAACAAAGCTGAAGAGAAATCTAAATTATGATTTATTTCCTAAGTTTTTCTATTTCAGCTCTTACCTTGTAATGTTTCCAAACACTATCCGTCCCGGCCTGAACATGAATGTACTTGTCCAGCTCCTGGACACTACAGGTGCCCCGGGTACTATGATGGACGCCACAAGTGGTGACCCCGAAACCACGGTGGTGGTCAGTCTACTGGATAGTGATAATAACACTCTCGTATCTGAACGGAGGATAGTGGGTACGAAAGTAGCTGAATTGTGGTAAAAAAAATACCGCATACATCAATTTTTATGAAGATTTTACTTGTATGCACTGGTCACTCGTTGACAATTTAGAAAAAATAACTAACTGGATCGTTTTTTTAGTCTTTTCATTTTGTAGAAAAATTACTTTTTTACACGTGATAACAATTCTGTTAAGAAAAAAAAACATTTCATGCTTAAATCAAGATTTCAACATTTTTGATATCCTTTTATATTTTTATAATGCAATATTTATTTAATTTTGATGTAGATTCCGACAATCCAACATTGCAATCAATTCCTTTAAAGGTAAGGTTTTTTTGTTATGTATGGGACATGGAATTAGGGTTATGATTATTTTTTTATTCCAGTGTATGACGATATATATTATTTAGTCATATCAGCATATAGAAACATTCATTTTTCAACTTCAATAGTCAATTAATGACCTTGTCAGTAAATACAGGCTATCATAAAGTCAAATGCCAACTAACGATTTTCATAGCAATTGTAAAGCCGCTATTTTCACACTGAATTGTCGACGGAAGGTTTTTTTTTCGATCAAGACTGGAAGCAAACGGTGGATGCGAACGCTCGGCAACGGACACTCACTCAGCCATGGCACATGATTCCACCTATGATACTTTAGAGGTCTTTGTTTGATTTGCTCGTAATTTTTTATTGTTTGATTGGACTTATATTGTTCAATATTGGTTCTTACATCATGTTTTATTCTTTGCATTAGTAACCTTATTTTAAACAACAACAATTGTTTCTTTAAGGTTGAAATATTATTGTTTGTCCAACAGATTCCATCCAGTTTAATAGCTGGAAGGACATACGCTGTTAAGGTACAGGGAGAAGGGAGAGTTAACTTTAGTAACTACACAGAAGTATCCCTCAGTCCGAAGACCCATTCTCTGATGATCCAGACTGATAAGGCCATC
This sequence comes from Saccostrea glomerata, assembly GCA_003671525.1. Lineage (NCBI taxonomy): Eukaryota > Metazoa > Mollusca > Bivalvia > Ostreida > Ostreidae > Saccostrea > Saccostrea glomerata. Next base: position 106,993 of record PRKT01000491.1, read on the forward strand.
TACAAACCTGGACAAACCAGTAAGCTTTATTTATCCTACAACAAACCTGGACAAACCAGTAAGCTTTATCTATCCTACAACAAACCTGGACAAACCAGTAAGCTTTATTTATCCTACAACAAACCTGGACAAACCAGTAAGCCTTAGCTGTATAAGTACACATTATCTATGTAGGTGTGTTATTTCTATGCCAGGAATCTTTATCGATACAAGTATGTTTTATCCATACATGATATATTTATCTATCTGAAAGTTTTATCTTTACAACTTTTTCTATACAATTATGCTTTATCTGTATGAGTAAGTTTTATTCATACATGTACAAGTATGCATTATATATATGAGTAATCATTATCTTTACGAGTAATCATTAGCTATATGACTTAGCTTTATCTATGCGATGTAAGCTTTAATTAAACGAGCAATCTTTATCTCTACGAGTAAGCTCTCTCTAAACGAGTAGGCATTATCTATACAAGTAAACTCTATCTACACAAGTAAGCATTATCTCTACGAGTAGGAGTTATCTATACTTTTAAGCTTTGTCAATATAATTATGGTTTATCTATCCGAGTAAGCTATATCTATACATGTCAACTTTATCTATATACTTATGCTTTTTCTATATAAGTTAGCTTTATAGCAGTCTCAATTAAAGTCATCATTTCTGAAGCTCTGTGGTCGATACAATGACCTTGTCAGAAAATAGAAATTATCTTTGAGCCCAATACTGATTGATGTTTTTCATACTAATTGTTAGGTCATAATTTATGCATCGACGTACTTTTTTGTTATTCCCAACTATGACAAGGAGTACACAATGAGTATGACCAATCAGCAGGGGATGCCCACTCCTCTATGGCACCTGATACAACCTATGATGTTTTATCGTGTTCGTCATCTCCATATCTTTTATCTATACAAGTATTTATTATACGTACAAATAAGCCTTATCTTTAAGAGAAATCGTTAGCTATACGAGTAAGCTTTATCTTTATACTGTAGATTCCTTATTTTTCGCGAGTACTTTTTATCGCGAACTGGTTCTTTCACGTCAAATCGCGATCGAGAATTATAATTTGCGAATGGACGGGGTTGATCAACAGAATTTACTTAGATTTCAGCACCATAAAAATAAAAGCGAGTAATATTTTTTCGCGAGTGACGCCTCTCGCGAAATAACGCGGAAATTAATTCCTCGCGTAAAATTAGGAATCTACAATAAGTAAGCTTAAACTACACCAGTAAGCTTTATCAATACAATTAAGCTTTAACTTTACAAGTTTGCATTATCTATACGAGTTAGCGTTTTCTATACAGGAAAGTATCTTTAAAATCAATAAACTTTAACTATTAACTTAAGCCTTTAAAATTATACAAGTTTGCTCTATCTACGCTAGTAAGCTTTATCGATACAACAAAGTTTTATCCACATAAACGGAAAAATCAGCAAGCTGTATCAAAATTCGAAAAAATAATCGAGCTAGTATTTTCGTTGCAAATAGTTTATTTCCAATGATTGACAAAAAAGAACGATTCACATAAATTGTAAAATTTTAACATCGTAAAATTAAAATGATTTACAGAAAACAAGTAGCCTTTATCTACAGACCTGCTAAAACAAGTACGCTTTATCGGCAACATCGTACGATCAAGTAATCTTTATGAACACTGGGGAATATATTTTTAAATTACGCTTTGTCTAGAAACCTGGACAGATGAGTTAGTTTAGGTATAAATAAGAGCAAGCTTTATTCACAAACCCAGATAAAAGGTAACTTTTATCTATTTGCTAGAACAAACAAGTCAGTTTTATATAAATGATCTTTCAAACCTGGACCAATAACGAAGAGTTTTATATCTATATCCGGACAGAAAGTAGCCATGATTATCCTAATTATGTTCGGTCATTTTTCTTCGAACTGAAATTGACTAGGGATATAAGTCTGCTTACCTGATGATTACATAAGACACACAGGGTGTGTGACTGGTGGACAGGGGATACTTATTATTCCTAGACCCCTGGTTCTATAGCTGTGCTCTGCCCTGTTCACAATCCCTGTTCTCTACGGGATAAAGGAAATGATCACTGTTCCTTTACACTTTACTTCTAATATTTCTCCTTTTCCTAAAATTATTTCGATATAATGTGTTTTTGACCATGATAGTAGTCGTTTTAACATATATTATTTCGTTATACATCAGTTACTAGTATTCTAATTTCCAATTCAGAATTGTATAGTGAAAGGAAAAAGAAACGCATAATAGCATAAAAGCGAAAAATATTTAAATATGTGGCCGAAAATTATGAAAATTGGTCAGATGTGTATTTTGGTTACTGTGCACTAAAATCGCTGGTCAAAATTACTCAACCATGAAATGTATGGTGGAACGTAGGGGAAGTGATAAAAAGCCAAATACACGTGCATGTTGATGATGACAATTTTGTGATCACATTTTGTATTGCCAAGAGATGCATTAGAGTTATAGACACTTTTTTCCGCATTTGCAATCAGTATAAATTTCTTGCAATCATGGTATGGCTGACGGAAGTTACACTGGTTCCAGTAATTGAATTGCGTAAGTGAATAAAAAGGCAACACCATGTTGCTGCTCAGTTTGTTTTTAACTTTTCAATTAAAAAAGTTTTTTTCGGTTGTCAGAGAGTAACTTAAAAGGTTTCCAACCAACCATAAGAGTGACGTTGGCCTGTAACAACGTCACATCAAGATAAAGCTTTTCATCATGCTACCTCGGTTATTGTCAAGTCATTATCACTGAAAGCGATATTTTTACAGCGGGTAATCCTACTCATATTTTTATCCTAATACTGACAGAAACTTTCTGCTCTAATTTGGTATTTAAGCTTGGCAACTTTACGTCGGTTTTACTCTCACACACGCCGTATGCGTATTGTTTTTAGCATGTTCACGCTGAGAAAATGTAGCCAGTGTTTGTCGATACTTCCTTACAAACATTCACGTGTACCGAATCAGCTAGATTCTGTAAATTCTATCCTAAATCGAAAATTCGTGGGATTCATTGGGCGGGGGGATTTGTTGGCTTTGGAATAATACAGCTACTCTCAACCATTAAGACTACCGTCGGAAGGCTTTAATGATAATCCTTGAGAAAGATAAATGCTCTGGTGAACTCAATGCACAAAAAATCAAGGCTGTTACTGATGCACAAGAAGATGATGAGAATTTTTATTTTGATTTTGGGGGGTATCGACATATCAATTTCAATAACTCAGGAATTATCAGTCAAAGTCACACAATATTTCGGTTACTTGTTGTTTAAAGTTAAATTAAAATGTTTGCTAACAATACCGGAAAACATGTTGGAAATAAAAGTTTTAATTTTATTCAAAAGTTTTTTATGCGTTTCTTTTTCCTTTCAGTATATTTTTATTTCTTGTTTTTCTTTTTTTCAGTTCATTTCCGTGTTTTTGGATTTTACCATAACCTTTCCATTGTAAATAAAAACATAGATATAGCAATTTTCGTAAGTACCTCAATAAACTGTAAATGTATTATATTTGGCTTGGCGATTTTGGCGGAAATAGAATTTTCAACAAGTTGGCGTAGGTTTGATTGAGCGCTTTTTGAATGTGCGTTACGTAAACCTTTATACTTACAGCATTTAGCGATGTACTTGATTTAAGCGGAGGCTGCTTTCAGCGAAAGGTGCTAAAAAAAATACACAGCCAAATGTAATACGTTTACAGTATATAAATAGGGTAAGTGGTTTATGATATTCTATTCATATCTTCTTACAAGCTCAAGCTTTTAATCGATTTTTTTTCAATTTAATAAGGACACTCTAGGAAATAAAATCGCTCAGTGGAAGAATAAGGTTCCTGAAAATGGAGTGTTTACAGACAGTCTAGTCATGTCCGACCATCCTGTACTCGGGGGATGGAAGATAAAGGCTGTACAAGGGGTGAGATAGTCTTTTATTTGCTCGTTTCCTCAGTTGCTTTTAATACTGTCTCGTAATTGGTCCATGTCAGATATAATCCTTCTTTCATTAAAGCATAGATATGTTTTTTTAATCAAAATACTGTATTTTGTTCCAATATCATATCTCCAAATATAATTATAGTTAACCAGCTTTTCAACAGAACTTTTTAACAGTTTATTTGATATTATATACATACATGTTGTTCAGGTTTTCAAGAGAACTTTTTAAACGGTTTATTAGATACATGTAATTTATACATAGTTCAACTTTAAACAGAACTTTTTAACAGTTTATTAGATAGTATACACACACCCAGTAGTTCAGCTTTTCAACAGAACTTTTTTAACAGTTTATTAGATATCTTACACTTAGTGTATTTCTAATCGTTTATATACTTATTGTCTTATTAACTCATCTACCGTGCTAATGTCCCATTTTTATGATAGAAATGTATTGATTTCAGACTGTAACTCACTCTAAGATAGTGACTGTGGATGAATACGGTAAAGTAAATCTATATTTATTGAATCTAGATATTAAAAAAAACTTTTTTTCAGAAAATTTGAAATTATTTTTATTGTTTTTATCGTTTTATAACACCTATGACATTAAAATAATGCATAGGGGATGATTGGAACAAGATATTTTTCTCCTATAACACGTTTACATCATTTTCAATCGCTTTTTTATATTTCATTCCGTTAAAGCTTACTTATTTGTTTCCTAATTTTTACTTTTCAACTACGATGTTTTTGCAGAATGATAAAATGAATTTGAAATCATGAGGAACATATTCCATATTTAGTTATGTCTTTATTATGATGTGAATTGGATGTCTTGTTTGTGATACTGTGTATGCATTTAAATTCTAATGTAAAATCATCAACCAACATTTTTATAGACGTCCCTTTTTTCCGTTCATTTCTGAATCCCTTCATATGAAATTTTGGGGGGAGCTAAACACTGTGTATCAATCACTTCAAAAACTTGCTTGAATTGCTTTGAAATAAAACGCGTATGATATAAATATTTTCATATTATACTCGGTGATTTACGTTTTTAATCAACTGTAAATAACATCATTGAATTATTTTGACTGCTGATATTTTAGTATTGCCAAAGTTTGATGTGACGTTGGAACTTCCGCCATACGGAGTCAGCAATAGAAGTTTAACAAGTTTAAAAGTGATTTCCACGTACGTAGGTTTATATTCAAAAATAAGTTATTATTTATATAAAATACAAAATAATAACCTTTATGTGACATGTATTATTCATATCCAATATTTGTCATTTTATTGATAGCGATATATGACAAGTTTTAATTATGCATGTACCTAGTTCTGTGTAACCCGGCTACGTGCACATACCTAACTTTACCCAAACCATAGTTTGGAAAATTTTAGCCAATCAGCGTGGCTTATCATCTTGTTTGATCATTTTAATTCATTTTATTGAAAGGAGAAGCCACACAAAAATTTTAAAGAAAATTACCCTCCATCCATCCCCAGAACTACCTCCTCAGTTTTCAATTATTTTCACCTGCCTGGCCTGTATTTTTTAGATAACCCACCTTTTTTGTGGACAGGCAGGTTGTGTTTTGTAGGGTTTTGAGAAGTTCTCATGTAATTTTATGTTATGTTTGTTGGGGGTCAGATTGCATAATACTTATTGAAGATAACGCTTTGTTTGTCAAATTTTCTAGTCCTTTCTGACCCCTTTTTTTCATATTCGTCATTTTATGAATAAATGACATTTTTTCAATTCAACGCTGTGTTACTGGTTTTGCCTGTCTGGTCAAAAAACAAGCTTAGTCAACTTGGAAAGATATTTATGCAAACGACGGAACATAAATACAGTCAAATTAAAAAAGAAAAGTTTTCTAAAGGGCATTTTGAACAGTCTAATTAATCAGTGAATAAAATCCATTAATAACACTGTTTTAAAAAAAATTATGCTTACTTCCGTTTTGCATTCATGGCATATCTGCTTTATCTAAACAATATAAATAACAATTATATACTAGTATTTATATTTAGATACACATTTGGTAAACCAGTAAAAGGAATGGTTGACATAAGAATCCGTTCGCCATATTACGATTTTTCTTCAGTGTATCAGCAGCTCAGGCAATGTCAAGGGCATGTTGATGAGATTTTTCACCGTGCCCCAGTAAGTTGTTTTATCCCTACTCTATTGTCATTGTTTAAGCACTCATAAAACGTCTTTAGAATTAAATAATAAAGTGACTCCACCATCGTGTGACATCAGGGGCGTGCAAAATCTCCTCATGAATAAAATTCGTCAATGAAAGTTGTAAATACTTACTAGTATGTAGAAATGCTATTATATTGTTACAGTAAAAACGAAATCTTTTGTAAAATAATATTTTGTGTAATCCATCAAAAATTTTTAAAATCGTAATAAAGGCAAATAAATCAAATATATTTCTTCATTCCTACCTTTCCTCTATAATATCCATATTAAATACGGGTTATCAAATATTCAGAAGTAATAAGTAATATATTTGTATGCAACATTTAAAAAAAAAACTTTATTGTTAGATAGTCATACATTTATAAAGTTGAAATTTTGTTTTTGTTTTTAAAGATAGATGGTCAGTATAAGTTTGAAGTTGAGAACACGAAGCTTAAGAGCCTGATGGAGAGTTTAGGCTTTAGAGAATTAGATTACAGTAGACTTTTATTCGAAGTGAATGTGACTGAATCGATAACAGGTTTACGTCAAAGTGCATCTGGTACTGTTACATTCTATCCAACTGAAAACAAATTACAGTTCCTCGAGTCTCTTCCATCAAAATTTAAACCTGGACTTAACTTCACAGTTATGGTGAGAGACGGGGATGTTATTTAAAGGGTTACTGTATTGTATAAAAGATGCCATGTAAAGTAAATTTTTCCAAAAAAAATAAGAAAGATAACTTTTACCTTATATTAATTCATCAAATTAGTTCCTCGTGTATCTTTTATTAAGTTTTGTATCTAACACAGGGTAAATTGACTCGTCAAGATGACAAAACAGTTTACCTTCCAACTACCTCGAGGGTAAAGCTGACTGTTACCCACACAATCCCCCTCTCCTCCTTGAGGTCCAACATTACCAAGACGTCAGAATCAGGCCTACCAAATGAAAATATAACGATAACTAATATGGACACAGCAGAACAGCAGGAAATAGAATTGGAATTGGAGAGCCTTTTGGATGATGAGTTACAAAATTCTCTTATGAGCGATACTAAAGATAGAACGATGAATCCAGTCTTTCTCGACCTTGACGCCAATGGATTTTTCAAACATGAACTAACAATTCCTGAAAAAACTGAATATATTTACATAAATGTAAGTTGTCATGGAGACCTCTTTCGTTTTCTTTATAAGTAGAACTTCAAATCAAAGCGTTAATTCTTGCTGTATGTTTTGTTGAATCTTACTCATTCATTACTCATTTCAGGCAGAGTACAATGGTTTGTCTTCCTCCCTTTACTTACGGCCCAGTAATTCACCAAGCAACTCCTTCATGCAAGTCAGACTTCTCAACACTGAAAGGAAACCAAAGGTTTTTATTCTTACATCCTCGCTCTGGATTTGTTATTATTTACATCAAATCAAAATTCAACTGGGGTTGATTTTTGTCTTTTCAAAAACCTTAAAGACGTACGAACTGGTCGATGACATAAAAACTACACGCATGTATTAATTCATTACTCATATATCACTTAAGTCTAATCAACGTCTGGAGATATGTGTAATCTTTTCATATATTATTATGATGTATAATTTGAGTTTTTTTTACTTTAATGTCATTGTGTTTTTAATTTAATTGTAATGCTATGTTTCTAAAACGAGGTAAATTATTGACAAGCAAGTTGATGAAACAAGAATATCAACAGTCTTGTTAAAAGACATCATTTCGTACATTTCGTAAGTTCTATGGTCGATACAATTTTTCATACTATTGTTAGTCCATCATTTATACACTGAATTGACGACGGATTTTCCCATTATTTCCCGATCATGACAAGGAGTGAACGGTCAGCAGGGGATGCTCACTCCTCCATGGCACCTGATCCCATCTCTGATGTTTTGGGGGTCCGCGTTTGCTCTGCTCCTATTTCGTATTATTTAATTGACTTTGAGATTGAATACTGTTCGTTATCTCCATATCTTCTATATAATGTCTCATTACATTTTATTTCAGGATTAGAATCCTCTCTCTCTCTCTCTCTCTCTCTCTCTCTCTCTCTCTCTCTCTCTCTCTCTCTCTCTCTCTCTCTCTCTCTGTGTGAGTGTATTGTATTTTTCATTGTCAGGTAGGATCAATCTTAGCATTTGAAATCAGGACCACTGAAATTACTTCCAACATATACTATCAAGTAAGAATTTACTTAGATAATTTGCAGATATATGTAGTTTTGCAAAGCTAAATCAAGATAAGTGATGCTCTTTACATTAGATGAAATTGATTTTTTAAATTGTTTATTATTTTAATTTTATAAAGAAACCTTTCCTCAATCGGGTTTTTCTCGGTAATGAAACCCTTAAATAATCCCAATGAACAAAAATAAATATTTTCATACGATACAGATTATTTCAAAAGGCCGGATTGTTGAATCAGGGGACCTTGATATGCAGTCTTCAAAAGTGAAGAGATTTAACTTGACGATAATAAAAGAAATGGCACCTAAGGCCCGCCTTATTTCCCATTACATCAGGAAGGACGGAGAAATTGTAGCAGATGCTATCAGCTTTAATATTGACAGAAGCTTTGAAAACAACGTACGTCAATGTGGATTTATTTTCATTTTTAAAAAGAAAAAATATAATTTACAGCTGCTTTAAGGAACAGTACACAACAGATAGGTCAAATATGTTGAAAAAAATTATGATACAAAACCTTTCTTTGTATTTAATATGAAAGAAATTTACCGGCACAATTTTTGCCCAAATACCTTTAAAGACAGAGATTTTTTTACCGGGTGGTAAATTCAAGCGAGGGAGGGGCTTATTCTGTACAGGTGTGAATGCCTTTGGGACTAGCAGTCTACCTGTGGTCTCCTAGTCCCGATACACAGGAAATGATTTAATACACAGTGAAATACCCAGGTGTCAAAAATGTTTGAAAACACTCCTATCCATTTAAAACAATTATGATGATATCATACTATAAATTCAAATATTACAACAAAGATTATTTGAGATGTTAATGTATCTGTTAATTTAAAAATGTATCCTCCTCAAGTAACAACCAAGTTAGACTTATTTCATTCATCCCCAGGATCTATGAAATGAAAAGAGAGTCGTGTATTAAAAAAATATCTAGGTTAAACCTATTCTTTGTTAAAATTAAAAGAATCAGTAGATGACGACACAATACTATAACTTTGACTTCTAAATATGACCTTGACCTTTATTGTATATAAATGATGGAGTTATAAATATGTTGAAAATCACATCTCAACTATAAAAAAATAAAAAGATACTTTGTATATAATAACAGAATGTCATATCGCTTAAAGATGGCAATATCACAATAAAAAATATGGGCTCTCGAATGAATAATACATAGATTCTCTAATTTTTGGTAAAATATGGCCAAAAATGTGACAGAGGTTATAACTTTTGTCCCAAATATCATTGAATCATGACATTACAGTGATATAATTTTTTTTTCCTGGTGTACTTGAAATTAGTTCAAACATATCCCATGGGTGTTTTGTACTACCTTAATTCATTAGCAATTAAATAATCTAGAATCAAAATGATTTACATTTTCAAGCCAAAAACTTTATAAACTAATATGAAAAAATTAAATATTTTTTCTAGATCTATATATTGTTTTACAGATAGAAATAGATTTTGACGTTCTGGAGACACGCCCTGGAAATGAAGTGGTGGTGTCCATCAAAGCGGACCCGGATTCCACGGTTCATTTGTTGGCGGTGGATAAGAGTGTACTGATTTTACGTAATGACAACGACATCAAAGAAAGCACGGTAATCTATAGAAAAAATAAAAGACATTTATTTTGAAAGATAAATAAGTTGAACTCTCTCAGACAAAACGTTTTAAAAATTATCATATTTTTGTTTTTCTGAAAAATGAATACTACCTTGACAAAGTCAATATTAATATGCTTTACGGTGTGACCGTTGGGGCGATGCGCAGTTGTACCATCAAAAACACATAAAAATTGATCAGCCATTTCATACATCAAGCCGTGTGACTAGCTGTGATGTCACACGAGGTCACGGAGCTCGTCAGAGAGTCCAAAAGGAATTTGAGCTACCCTATATATATTGGATTCCGAAACTTCATAAAAATCATTACAAACAAAGATACATTGCGGGTTTCAGTAAATGTTCAACCGAGCCTCTTTCGTTACTCCTCACTAAGATATTGACAGTAGTGAAGGAAAAACTCCAGGAGTACTGTCCAACAATATATTCAAGAAGTGGTGTTTATCAGATGTGGATACTCAAAAATTCCAAAGAACTTTTGGACCATTTGAAATCACAAGATTTTACCACAATCAACAGCTTAAAAACACCACTTTTCAAGGACAAGGTATGGTCTCAATACAAATTTTGCCCTGTGATTTTCTAAAAAAAACTAGTGTAAAAGATGAAAACTAATGCTTTTTAAATAATTGAAATTCAATGCAGAAAAATAGTACAAATCATTTTTCTCATGTGTTTTTAACTGCTAATTGTGACGTCAAAAACATGTGCATTTTCCCTTATTTTGTTCAAAAGTTGCAGAAGACACCAATTTCCAATGGAATTTTCTTTCAGATAACATTGTCCACAGGCATCGCCCACAAAGATCTTGAGATATGTGAATTGTAATTGAATTTTGCACAAAATATAAAAAAAATTAACGTGGGCGACGGCTGCGGACACTGTTTTCTAAAGGAAAATCACCCTTGAAATGGTCCATTTTGAGGCTTTTCTGTTGAAAATAGAGAAATGCTTCACATTAATGACGTCATATTTGCAGAATGGTAATCCTTTGTGCCATATTATTTCCTGATTTATCACAGTCATATATTTAACTAATATTTAAACCAGTTTTAAAACTTTTCAATGTCATTACATTTTTAGGGCTCAGTAAAGCTAGAACCATACCTTCTTTTTTATGTACAACCATTCCCCACGATAAATTAAAGTCTAGGCTTTTTGATATCATTGACAGTTGCTTTTTTAATAAAAATGGAACTCGTAAATTTACTTACCTAGTTATAGGTCATTTTCAAAATTATTTTCATAAAACACATTCTGATTGCACACACAAATACTCTGAAGTTGACATCAAAGAGATGCTTGAGATTCTGATTGACAATATCTACTGTTTATAGGGAAATTTTCGCCCCCGTTTTATTTTCGCTACTTTGGCTATCTTCCTGATTGGGCGAATTTAAAACGGGGCGAATTAAAATTACACAGTATAATTTCTTAAACAGAACTATGACAAGGCGAATTTAAAACGGGGAAAAATTGTTTGCAAGTGCAAAAGGGCGATAACAACACGGGGCGAAAATAACCCTGTATACAGTATGTGGTTTTCGGAGCCCAGGTATTCCAACAATGTATTGGAATTCCCATGGGTACCAATTGCGTTCCTTTATTAGCAGACCTGTTTTTTTATTCATTTAAAGCAGAATTTGTGCAAAATCTTGATGCATGAAAAGCACACTTGCTGTGGCCTTCAAACCGACATTTAGATATATAGACCACGTATTTTCAATTAACAATGGTAATTTCCATTCCTGCGTCGATACGATATAGCCTGGTGAGCTTGAGATAAAGAAAACCACAGAGTCTGACACATCTGTTTCATACCTGGATATTTCACTTTAAAAAGATGTTAATGGTAACCAAGCTATATGATAAACGTGATGACTTTTACTTTTCTATCGTCAACTTCCCTTACTTATGCAGCAATATACCTTCATCAACTGCATACGGAGTGTATATATATCTCAGTTGATTCGATACACAAGAACTTGCTCTATATATGAACAATTTCTAAAACGAGGTAAATTATTGACAAGCAAGTTGATGAAACAAGAATATCAGTTGTCTCGTTTAAAGTCATCATTTCGTAAGTTTTATGGTCGATACAATGACCTTGACAGCGAATACAATTTATCATTGAGTCTACTTATTGTATACTTGAGTATACTAATTGTTAGTGTATTACTTATACATTGAATTGACTGTGGATTTTCCTGTTATTTCCTGATCATATCAAGAAGCACAAGATGGGTGTGACCGGTCAGCAGGGGATGCTTACTTCTCCATGGCACCTGATCCCACCTCTGATTTTTCGGAGGTCTTTGTTTGCTCTGCTTTTATTTTGTATTGTTTTATGGACTTTGAGATTGAATACTGTTCGTTATCTCCATATCCTTCTTTGAAAGGTTTAGATACAAACAGAAAACCTATTATGCTTTACGTTATCATTTATTTATTAGTGCAAAGGAGATCTGGTAGTAAAGGAATTCTTGGGATGCTTAATAGAGAAGTTTATCTGACGTATGTACAAATTTTCGGGAGCGTCGCCTCGCTTCGCTCGCTATTAAGCATAATGGTTTATATATAGAGTGTTATAAAATATTTTCATAGTAATATAAAGGATTGTCTTATTTTAGATCTTATAACGATATTGTAGGTGCTAGAAGAAATGAATAGTTACGACCAGTACTGCCCCTATGGTCCCTGCTTCGTTCGGGTACCCAGCCTCTTCGGAGTAGAAGATACTGATGAACTGTTCAAGGTATGACCCCAATATTCCTCTCGCTTATGTTGGCAGTTTGTCATCTCTATTGTTTGTCCCTGTGTCCTGACAACATTCTTTTCATAAGTGTATTAGTGGTATCTTATTTCTGACGATTTACTCTGCACTAATGCATTGATGATTTGTAATCTCTATTTTTTTTCCTTAGGTCCTGAATATATTTTCTGTATGAGTGTATTGGTGGTTTTTCATTTCTATCATTTGCACCGAGATCCTGATGATTTACTCTGGACTAGTGTATGTGTGATTTTACCTCTCTATTCTTTGTCCATCCTTATATCCTGAGAATCTCTTTTTTTTCTTATGTATGGGTAATTTGTCATCTCTATTGTCCATCCTTATATCCTGACAAGTGTTATTGTATCAGTGTATTGGTGGTTTGTCATTTCTACTATTCGTCCTTATATCCCGACAATTTTCTATGCACCAGTTTATTGGTGGTTTGTCATTTCTACTATTTGTCCTTATATCCCGACAATTTTCCATGTAACAGTGTATTGGTGGTTTGTCATTTCTACTATTTGTCCTTATATCCCGACAATTTTCTATGTAACAGTGTATTGGTGGTTTGCCATTTCTACTATTTGTCCTTATATCCCGACAATTTTACATGTAACAGTGTATTGGTGGTTTGTCATTTCTACTTTTTGTCCTTATATCCCGACAATTTTCTATGTAACAGTGTATTGGTGGTTTGCCATCTCTATTTTGCATGTTCATATCCTGACAATTTTCGATGTAACAGTGTATTGGTGGTTTGCCACATCTATTATTTGACCTTTCATTGTAACAATCTTCGCTGTACTCTCGTATTGGTAGTTTTTCATCTGTATTGTATGTCCTTAGATTCTGACAATCCTCTCTGTCCTAGTGTATTTGTGGTTTTTGATTGTCCCTGTCATGATGATTTCGTCTGAATTGGATCTGTTATAGACCGAAACACTAAGTGTATGGATATATGTTAAATCAGTCGTCTTCCCCTACGTCTTGACAATCTTTTTTGTATTGGTATTTTCTCTCATTATTATTTTGTTTTATTCTGAGGTTTTTTTTTCTTTCAGTACGATAGGGCTCTTTGTTCAGTACTACATGTATATGGCTTATTATAATCAAATTTGCCACAAAATTACCTTGAATGAAACGAATTCGAAAGTGAGATAATCAGATAAGCACACATTCTAAAACTCTTCATCTCCTAAAATATTCTCGAGAACATCTTTGATTCTACACTACCCTGAGTATACTTCCAAACAAATATGAATAATAATAGCTGTGCTGTTTTTGAGAAGATTTCAAAGATATTTTTTCCATATTCCTATGTCAAAATTAGACAAAGGTTACTGACCCAGTATAACTTAACAACTTGTAAATTCAAGAAAGAGGGATCACTTGTGTGGCGCAGTGTTTAGAGCGTTTGCTCTAGATTTGCTAAGTAAAAGTCGATTCTTGGGTCGCGCATTCAAATCACACTGTGTGACATGGTGACCGGTACTTTGGATGAGACCGTATAAACTAGGGTCTAAGGTTGCAGTAGGTGTTGTTACGAAAAAGATCCCTCATTGATCAATGGCCCTAAATGCCGATTATAGGAAAGAATTAGAGCTCTCTCCACCGGCAAGTAGAAGCGTTCTTGAAAAAAACTCTATATAACGATATATCTTTGACAATTTTAATTTATATGTGATCAGTATTATGTAGCACAATTTTATGTAACTTGTACAAATCAGTTTTCCACTCAAGATGATATTGATTCAATTCAATCTTAGTCTTAGCACCTTAGAGCCAAGGTAATGCAAATGGAAAAGTTATTTTAAATCACCAAATAATCAGTAGCTCTTGGGTGATGCAAGTGAGCGTTGAGGTCCATGAAACTTATCCTTGGAGTGTTAAATTTACAAAAATTGCGATTTTTTTTGTTTTTTTTTTTTGTAAGTATTTTTTTTAAATTTTAAGACAAAAAGCTTTAAGTATTCTTGTTTATTGCTTGTGTTTGTAGGAGAACAATTTAGCTGTTCTTACGGACGCCCTGGTTTATAAAACCGCACATCCTCCTAGTGAGTATGGTATCCCATTTCCGCTCATTTTGTCAATAATTGGTTACATGTTAATGGTGATATGTGTTCAAGAGATAAATTATTAATATTTTACAATGTAATGATAAAATGTGATAGTAGAATATTATCAATATTATTGATATTGATTTCATTCCATTATAGATATTATAATATTATTAAGGGAGTTGTCCCAAGAAGTCGGAGACAACGTTTATAATTTTTTAAACATGCAACCAATACTAACCACATTTGGCATAAAAATAATATATTCAACGCTCTTTAAAGTTGTGAATTTTAAATATATATCTTTCATATTATTTAAATTATGACGATTTATATGAAGACCGATAAGGCCTGTCGGCGCACGAACAAAATTCGGAATAATTTGCGCAGATAAGTATTACATTTGCTTTTATTTCGCTAGTACTAAATACTAGTAATACATTGAACTCAAATTTAAATCACTGAACTAAAATCAAAATCTTTAAAATATGATAAATTTCATATTAATAGCATTTGAAACAGATTGTTGTCATGATTTTCATAGTATCGTTGGACTTGAGTTTGATGAAAACGCCCAACCGGCGCACGGAGATGTAATAAATTGTGTTGGATATGGTTTTCATACATCAGAGACGGGAAAAAGGGGTACAGAAGTGACATTACACACCGCATCTTAATAAAGAAGTTATTTTGTAAATGGCATGATATTCATTGAGAGTTTTTCCTCTATTTCGAAAATAGTTACGGCATGTAAGAAGTAGAGTACTGTTTGTTATACGCAGGCAATTTGGAACAATCTGGACCGCGAACGACATCAAACAATGTGTATTTTCTGCTGCCTACAATCAGTGAATCTTTCGATTAAATTTTGACTGAAATTTGAATCTGCTTTGAAAATACAAATAAAAAACAAACGAGCAGTAGTGAAATTAGATAAGTCCTTTAGTCAAAAGTGGTAATTCGGTTTCAAAAAAATATTGAATTTTAATAGATGCGTGGTCAGCAGACAATGAAATCATGACGTTTTAGGAGACGTAATTTACGCTTGCTTTCGTGCAGCGGTGTACACTTGTATTCTTTCTTTATTTTTGCATATTTTTCTTATTAGATGTGATATCATCATGAAACCTAAATGCATTATCATTGAATGATACTTTTTGCTATGACAAGGAAAGAAATTTTATTTAGTAAAGAGAAACTAAACTTCATATGATTTTCACATAATTTTAAAATAAAAAGATAATCACATGAATATCATGTAAGCCACTTTTTCCTGTGTAATAATAATGATATTTGAGCTAATTTAGTTTATTTATCTGCAAGCCAATTCGACGAACATTCATTTTTTTTTTCAAAATGTCTAAACTTACACGTAACACCCTTTGTCTGATGTTGTTATACATGTCGTCTTCAATTAATTAAGTTCGCCTTTTCAAGATTAATTATTTACAT
This sequence comes from Saccostrea glomerata, assembly GCA_003671525.1. Taxonomy (NCBI): domain Eukaryota; kingdom Metazoa; phylum Mollusca; class Bivalvia; order Ostreida; family Ostreidae; genus Saccostrea; species Saccostrea glomerata. The sequence continues at coordinate 123,284 of PRKT01000491.1, forward strand.
GACACATGTAATCTTGAAAGACTTTAAGGGTTTACCACACAAAAAAACACTCAAGTCATTGTCTTTTGCATTTTAATAATTTAATTCAAATTTGCAGTAATTCTTACAGAAATTGATAGGTATCTTAATGAATATTGATGCCAGCATAACGGTCATCATTTATTGGTTACCATTCTTTTCGATCATTTGTCCTTAACTTTGACGTTGTGTAACTTGTTTTTGAAAAACTTTAACCTTCGCCATTATTTTGCATTGGTTGGTAATATTTTACAGGTATATTTAAAAAAAAACAAATTTACGCATTTCTGTGCATCTGAATTGAAAAAGGAGTATAATGTAAACAAACACTCATATCTTTGTTAATACTGCAAATATCAGAATAATTCTTGCATCGTTAGAAAGAAAAAATATTTACAATAAAATGTTACCATCATTTTTTTTTATTGATTTTACCAGTTTTTTGCAAGCTCGAGTCAAAATTTGCACACTATTCGAGCGATTTGGCCATTATCAAAATCAATTTTGGTGATAACCTCTCAACAGCATGCTCATCATTTTCATCACAACAGTCAAATATTTTCAAAAATATTTACTAATCAAATAAATCAGAATCAAACTCTTTATTGAAAAAATGGAAAGTCCAGTATGATAATGTTGAAGTTCGTCTCTATGGCAACTGAAATGAAAATTTAATTATCATTTCCAGAAACTACACAATATCACCTTTCAAAATGTATAAATACTGGTATAAACAAAAATTACATGAATACACGTAAAATTGCATAGAAATCAATTTGTCTAGACATGCTTAAAATCTTTTCCATGGAAGGGGTAATTTGAGTACCAATAATCTTTTATCTTTTGAACTTGAACTAACCTTCGCCATAAGCAGTCACATCACTGCTTCACAAAAACATCTTGTTAAAAAGGAAGTTGCATTAACATTCTGTGGCATTATTTGGCGAATTTGGCTAAATTTTATATTACTTTAGTTTTCTATGCGGAAATAAAGCTGGAATAATTTGAAGTAAAGTCTTGTAATCAGTAAATGAAGGTCATTTTACAGTCGAGATGGTATCTGTGATGAGAAGAGACAGACGTGTAAGCATTGGTGGTTCTATAACAGAACCAAAAAAGCATGTTCGAACGTTGTTTCCAGAAACCTGGTTTTGGTTAAATAAAACAGTAGGGTAAGTATTAAACACAATGTGTTAAATATTACTGTTATGTAAAATTAAAATGTAAAGAAAACGAACAGGGATAATTTAATTATTAGTAGAGCTAACACGAACCTCTAAAAACAGACGAGGATTAGGTGCCATGAAGGATTAACCATCCCGTGTTTGCAGGTTACAAATATTATGATTGACCAAACGGGGAAAATTTATAGAAAGTGAAGAAAATGACCTAACAATGTATATGAAAGACGTTCGTCTAGTCAACATTCGTCATAATGACATATCGATGACAAGGTAACACAAAATTTGCAAAATGTTGACTCTAAACTAGATTATTTTCATATTTCACAGAGTAAACTTATTTTTCACACACCCGTCTTAATTCAAAAAATGATATGTTCTTGTTATTAAATCAACTGGGAAGCATAAACTTCATATGCAGGGGGAAATAGTACACAGCATCATTAAGGAAAGTGACAGTAGAAAAATCAAAGTCATCAAGTATATATCATAAGCTTTAGTTGTTAGCTTGTTTTCAATCTAACAAAACATCCAATTAAGGAATGTTTTAAGTTTTGTGTGAGTTATTGGTGTGTGAATCACACAGACTTGTCACGTAGGCATATTTCATGAAGCGCGCTAGCGCTTCATGAAAAATATGCCTACGTGCAACTGAAAAACATTCCTTATATTTACATTTTACATGTTCAGAAGCAACTAAAATATGCTAAATATTTGAATTTTTCGCTGCCCTATATCGTTGCATTATTACTAACGTCACTGCAGCCTCATTGTGACGTCACATTAACGCACGTTTCTCCGTGTATATTTCTACGCGTGAGTATACAAGAAAATGACTTTCAAATCAATTTCACAGTTGGCTCTGTAGAAAAGCACAGCGAATGTAAATATTATGATATAAACTTACATATATGTCCACTACTCCATGGCACCTGATTTAACCTCTGATGATTCAGAGGTCCGTGTTTGCTCTGCTCCTGATTTGTATTGTAAGAGCTTGAATACTTTTCCTTATCTCCAGATATATATTTCACTAGGTAGAATTAAAAAAAAGAAATTTCAGGTAAAAGCGCTAGTGATTTCATCTTCAAATGTTTGACAAGTACATAATTACGTTTTTTTACCATAATGTCCAAAAAATATTTTAGAAATCAATATATTTAATTGAATCCGAGGCTTTTCTTTTTATGTGTGCATTTTTCTTGATATTTTTGTAAAAAAAAAAAAAACACACACACACACACAAAATCTTTACAGCCCTGACGGTATGACGTCACTCAGTGTTCCTGTACCTGATACTATCACTACTTGGGTCGCTACAGCATTTGCTATCAACCCTAACTCTGGACTGGGACTGGACCCGTCCCCTGCTAACGTGAGAAATACTTGTGGTATCTCTAGTCTGTAAAATGTTTATACTAAATACAGCCAAACTTCGATATCTCGAACTTGGCGGGACTGAGGCATCTGAGATATCTGAGTGTTTGAGATATCGAAGTTGATGAGGTTGGAAACAATTTTGTATTGATTCATGCAATATTAACATATTACATGTATGTCCTTGCAATCAACTGTTTCAGTCATTGTTTTCAAAAACACATAGCAGATTTATTTAATGTTTAATGCATAAAAACAAGTGCATGCTAATTGATCAATTTGAAACGATATTAATGCACAGTGGATCAAACCGGAACCTTGAAATATATGTTTCGTTTTATATTTCGGTTCATTCAAGATTCAGATGACAAACTTGTAATTTGTTTTTAATATATAGGTATTATTTCGGTTGCAGCTTAGAGTGTTTCAGCCCTTCTTTGTGAGTTTGACTTTGCCTTACTCCGTTGTGCGGGGGGAACTAGTGGTTCTCCAAGCTAATGTGTTTAACTACCTTAAGAAAGATATCAAGGTATGAAAAAAAATTATTTAAACATTTTGTTCAAATGTTCAATGGGCCTTTGCCAATTATTGTTATTGAGTTTGTGACAATAAATATCTGTATTTGTGAAAGGTAAATTTTTTGTATTTATTTTCTCAGAAATGGGAGTAGTGCACGTAATTCGAATTTTAAATGTACGAGTATTATTTCATATTTCCTTTCTTCAGGTTCTCGTTGTCATTGATAAAAACAATGCCTTCAAAAATGTCGTCACTTACCTAAAAGACAACCAAGTAAAATCCAGGAGATTTTCATTCAGAATAGGACGAACATTCAATGTATGAGCTTTACTCCACAACTGGTGATGTAGAATGACTATTCGTTTATATCATGTTTTTGGCAAGTGCTTGATTGTATTGCAATATTGTTTTAATTATAGATAGCACCTGGGGAGATCTATCCTGTCTATTTTCCTATTGTTCCGTCCGAGATTGGTGATCTCAAAATTAATATCACCGCCACGTCGACTGGTGCTAGTGATTCCATCATCCGGACTCTCAAAGTTGATGTTAGCGATATTCATTACATATATTTTGAAATAAATTTTGTATTTGATCAAATATATACAACTGGGTAGATCCAATACAAACTTTCGGAACGATTATCTTATCCTTTATTAAAATATATATTATTTTCTCTTTTTCTTTAAGGCAATTACATACATTGTAAAGAAAAAAGGATCATTATATCACTTTTTTATAATTTATAAATGCTTTAGCCCGAAGGAGATGAGAAGGAATTTAACAACCCTGTGCTGATAAATACTGGTGATTCTGGCACATTTTACGAAGATGTAGGAATAGCATTTCCACCCAATACTGTGGCCGGATCAAGGCGTATTAGGGCGTCAGTTATTGGTTTGTTTGTGTTTTTTTCTGTTAAGAATATTTCTCTGAAATGCGCAGTAAAAACATTCATATGAAGCAGAATTTGTGCAAACTTATGAACGAAATGAAAAGAAAACGCTTGATGTGGCCTTCAACTCGACATATAGAACTATCGACGACGTATTGTCAATTAACAATTGTAATATGCATTCTTATATTGATACAATATATCCTGGTGACCTTGAAATAAAAGATATCACAGAGTCTGACACTTCTGTTTCATACTTGGTTATATTACATGACAAAGATGTAATCTATCAACAAAGCTATATGATAAACGTGATGACTTAACTTTTCTATCGTCAACTCCCTTACATATGCAGCAATATACCTTCATCACCGGCATACGGAGTGTATATATTTCAGTTGATTCGATAAGCAAGAGCATGCTCTACGTATGAACCATTTCTAAAACAAGGTAATAAGTAAATTTATTATTGAGAAACAAAAGGATGAAACAAGAATATCAGCAGTCTCGTTTTGTAAGATCTATGGTCGATGCAATATCAAATGCAATTCATCATTGAGTCAAATGCTGACTGACGTTTTTCATGCTAATCGTTAGTCCGTTAATTATACACTGAATTGGCGACGGGCTTTTCCGTTATTTCCCTATTATGACAATGAGCATATGGCCTATGTGACCGGTCGGTGCTCACTCCTGCATGGCACCTGATCCCACCTCTGATGGTTTGAAGTCCTTTTTTGCTCTGCTCCTGTTTTGTATTATTTTATGAATTTTTCGTCTTGAATACCGTTCGTTTTCACCATTTCATTTACAAGAATATTTATGAAATGCAAGAATATCAACAGTCTCGTATAATGTCAGGATTTTACAAGATTTATGGTCGATATAATGGCCTTTTCGATCAGCAAATACAATCTATCATTAGGTTGATTTCTGACTGACTTTTTTTAAAATTATTTTTACTGAATTTAGATATTTTTCCTTTTGACCCAACATGACAAGGAGCACAAAACATGTGATTCTTACTCCTCCATGACACCTGATCCCTTCTTTAACGTTTTTAGTGGTCCTTGTTTACTTTCTATATTTATTGTATTAATGGACTTGTGAACTTCATTTCTGGTTGTTAATATTTAATAATAATATAAACTATTTGGGTGTTCATTGCCGTTTGTTTAAACTAATATGGGCATTTGTAATACTTCTGACAAGCTTGAGAAAAGTGAATGAATCAATTCTTAAAGATATTTCTGAAGGAAATCTGTATTAATGTATGTCTTTTATCTGTTTTTTTTTATCTTGCAGGTGATGTGATGGGTCCATCAATTAGTGGCCTTTCGTCATTGTTAAAAATGCCATATGGATGTGGGGAACAGAACATGTTGAACTTTGCTCCCAATATATTCGTACAGAAATACCTAAAAGTTACAAATAACCTGACACCAGTCCTAGAAAAGAAAGCTAAAGAATACATGATCAAAGGTATTTTTTTCTTTTTATACAATCCTCTAATAAAACTATAGAATAAATGTATCTTGCTTCCATTCTCACTGACCGTGTAGTGTAGGGCGTTACAGCAAGAATTCCATCGGCATCGGAGCAAGTTTTTTGACTTGCCTAGATAGACGAGTGGTCTATTGCGCTGTTCCTTTAATGCTTAAAGAAAGAAAGTGCGGATTTGGGACGAAAGAGGATAGATCTGAATTTCTTTGTCATTCTTATATGTTTAAAATTAACACTTTAGACATATGTTTGAGATATTTGATCCTGCTTATATCAGGTTACCAGGGGCAAATGACATATGTCCATCCAGACGGATCATATAGCGCTTTTGGCAAGAGTGACGCTTCAGGTAGTACTTGGTAAGAAAACGTTTTGTTTACTTATAATCGAGTTAAATTACGTTTCAAATGCAAACGAATATTTAAAGAATATATATCCATTTTGGAAAACAAAAAATTGAAACGTTTTAACGGTAGTGTATTACTATCAAAAATGTTGGGTCAGAAATTATATCTTTATATAATTCTGATGTAGACCATAGGAATACTTTTATTTCTGTAACTACATTTTTGATGTATAAAGTATCATCTAGATTTTGAAGACTGAAATTAAATACAGGTTGACTGCTTTTGTTGTGAAGTCGTTCTCTCAGGCCTCAGATTTTATCACCATTGACGAGAATGTGGTAAGGGATGCCGTAACCTGGCTCATCTCTCAACAAAACAAAAATGGAACCTTCGGAGAACCAGGCATAGTCATAAACAGTAGAATGCAGGTAAAACTACTATAGATAATCGTATCGTAATGACTTTAATCTTTGCATCATGATTTTGTCCTTGCTTTTCACTAAGTGTCTGTCCATTCCGGGATATGGTCAATCACTTCTACTGTCATGTCATTTGTGATCTTCAAGGTTGAAATGTTCCCAGACCTTTTCATAGAGTATCTTAATCACGATGCGAGAGAGATAGAGTAACTACAGCTGTCTATAGAATTTGAAAACTGTACATTGAATCTGCGGGTTTGTACAGACAAACTGTACATACCTCACACACATATTTTTTTGTATTTTAAGGGCGGCTCAGCAGCAGGTGAGAGGACTCTCACGGCGTTTTCTCTTATCGCTCTCAAAGAAGCAGAGAACATGCAGTGGGTATGTCGGTTTTAAGTGGTTTACTTTGACCCTGACAGAAAGCTTAATTTTGTAAATTACCCATATAGTATTTTAAAGAAATTTATTAATATTGACTCGTCGTAGTTAAAAAGTGAAAATCGTCCTGCACTCTTCAAATGAAGGCACTTTTCTGACGGTTATCATTCTCTTTATAATCAACAGATCAAGTAATATTGATACTATTACCTTTAAATAATTTGTACCTAATCAACAAGATTGATTTCTGAAGTCAAACCATGAATTTGCCATTGAAATGATCCATTCTTAGAAACAGTCATTAACGTTATTGACATCACCTATCGGGATTACTCGCTAGGTAGATGAACGCTGGAGGCGTTTTGACGAAGCAAAATATTTTTTGAATAGGACAAAAGTCAAGAGCAGACTCTTTTTGGAGAAGATCAATTTTCTATACAACGATTACCAGCACTGGAAAGACTTTCTACAGAACAGGTCCAGTAGATTATGAACTTCTTAAATGTTGATTCTATTCATTCTTTTTTATTTATCTTGAAATATGTATGTATATCTTTACGGGATACAAGTATAATTTTATAAAATATTAGCGGAGAAATATCTTACGTTAACCACTAGACATAATTTATCATTCAGTTTTTTAATTAACAGGTATCCGTGCTGACAGGTAAAGCAATACAGAGAGCCATGACTTATCTGGAGGGTGAAATAGATGTAATGGAGGACCCTTATGAATTAGCTCTCGTCGGATACGCTTTATTAATCAGTAACAGCTCAAAAACCAACGAAGTCATTAACAAACTCAATCGTAAAGCTTATGTGTTTGAAGGTACATGTTTGATCTATATTTTACAAATAAACACAAAGAATGTACTGCTATGCACATTTTCTATTAAATTCTACACAAAGATATCATTTTATTTTATAAATCAAGCAGGACTTAGATATTGGATCAATCCAGATAGGAGTACTCAGTATAAAGGATGGGAACCTCCTGTAAACCGGGCCAGATGGTTTCCTCCTAAATACCGACACAAAGCTGTGGATATAGAGACCGCAGCATATGCTCTTCTGAGTCTAGCTATCAATAACGACTTAGAGAGAGGATTACCTGTTCTCAGGTGGATCACTTCCCAGCGTAACCCTGAAGGAGGATTTGTATCAACACAGGTACTGATTTCGATGAATATATAAATCACGATTCTCAAACTGAAAATAGGGATATAAAGTTCCTTTTCTGTAACTAGTTTGCTTTTCTTTTATAAAACACTAAAGTTGTTTATAGGACACTATCGTAGCCCTCCAAGCCTTAGCAGAATTAGCTACAATGATCTACAGTCCAAACTTAAACATGCGTGTAAGACTTGTCAGCAGAACATCGGGGGCACAATTCCAGCATGAATTTAAAGTAACGCGGGAAAACGCACTCATTCTTCAGACCATAGATGTGCGTATAGCTTTCATAGTATACCGGGTATTTTATTTGTGAAAAGCATATGCTTATGAATTTTATGATTTATATATTAGCATAATATTTATTTTTAACGATTGAATAGATTCCCGAGGAAGTGAAAATCATCGGTATCATGGCTGAAGGATCAGGAATTGCAGTAGCTGAGGTAAAAAATATATATATTTATTTGCTGGTTACATGTAATATATATTTCTTCCTTTATATTTATTTTGATGATTTTTTATTAAATACAATTCTTTGCTATTTGGCAGATCTCAACTTATTTCAACATTAAAGAAGACATAGAAGATTCGTCTTTTGACGTTAATGTAACGCTGATAGAGGAAACTACAAAAGGATTCACAGTGAAAATATGTGGAAGGTAATTAAAAATATAATGATCATTTAAATAATGTTTTCAATTTTATTTCCACTTCTAGTATTTAATATTTCTTTAAGATGGCTCCGAGGAGGTCAATCTGGAATGGCTATGATGGATATCGGAATACCCTCGGGTATGACCCCTGATTTGGAGACACTCAATACATCTAAAGCTCCCATGTATAAACGTAAAGAGATGGGATATAGGAAATTACTGTAGATCACTAAATTTTCGCGACACCTTATTTTCGCGAGATAGTCATTGACTCTTGATTAGCGAGACAAAATTTTCGCGAGTTGTAGTTATTGTGATGCTAAAAAGAATTTCGTTTTCCAATACCTGTAGATAAAAACTTAAGTTAAATAAAACTTCCAACTGTTTGACGTCACAAGAAATTGACCTTAAAGCTTTTGCTCCCAGTTCATCTTTTGTTAACAATTCAACTGAGTAAACTCGTTCTCTATCCCTATAATTACAAACTTTATAAGAAATTAGTGAATTCATGAGATCATTGGTACACAAAAAGTATATCGGGTGGTATTGTAATCTATTTTTTTTATTGTCGGAGAAATTCTATTGCCATGTCGATTAAATCTGGGCATATGTTATTTTTCCACCTGCCAGCGGGGTTCCATTGATTTCTACACCTTCAGCGCTCTTTTCAAGCCATTTCACATCAATTACACGACGAATCCTCTCCTTCGTCTGACACTGCGCCATTTTGTGATCGAGCTTGCGTCTTCTTGGCGTTTCTAAGTTTTCTGTAATTGAATTACTTTCGCAAGTACTTGGAGTGTTTTCAAGAGACAAATGGATTTGAACCCAAATAGGTGTGAGTGGAGAGAGGCAGGAAAGAACTAATTGTCCAATTTGTGCCCTAAAAGAAGTTAAAACTTTGTCGGAAATGATTTAGTTAATGCCCGTCCCTCAAAAGTGAATGAAAATCCCCCATTGTCCTCATTCCAATAACTTTATGGACGGGGTTTTAATATAACATTCCAAGCTTTTATGGAAGTATGGCTCCAATCTTTCCTATCATATATATCAGAATTATGATAGTTTATTAACTTCTTAGTGTCTTTGTTGACACATTAAAATCCTATTCGTGCCAGGTTTTTAAGGCTCAAGAGAGTTCGCCTTTCTTAAAATTCTATCTTTCGAAAGCATCCTGATATTTCCTTAAGTGAGTATTATTTCCTTTTCCTGGCTTTGATATAACCAAATAAAGCCAGTTTTAAACACAGTATCTTGGGGGAATCTGGCTCCTTGCCAATGCCAATCTATACGTTATGAAGGTAAACTCGAACGGGCACTGATTGATTATAAATATTAGATGAAGTGTTTCAGCACCCCGTGGATTACACGTCTTTTGGGACATTATATCCGGGTTTGTGATCTAACTTGGCATTATACTGCAATAAAGCAAACAAAGACAAGGGACTTTAACAGTACACAGAGGCTATTGTCTTCTTTTGATGTTGTGTGATACGTGGCAATACAGCAGGGGATTCTGAAGCCCAGTTCGAATACCCCGACCTTTTTCCTCCATGATCGGCACCACAGTATATACACACCACAGTGGTCCTCCATCCAACCTATTTCATACTCCTGAACTTTATTTTCGAAAAAAAATTTATACATTGCCAAATTTGAATCATGTATATTCAATCAATTATAATATCCTTAACCTAATTGTGTTGATTTCTTTATATTTGTATATTGTCTAAAACAAACAAAAATCAGAATTTTCTTCCTGTTTTATTTTCCTTTGAAACTTTTAAAAAACATGTTTAGCAAATTTTGATATCATATGAAAGTTTGCTTATTAATATTAAACAAAACTAAAAGAAGTTTTATACTTTAATCTAAGGGTGTTTATAAATAAGAAGGTGGTTGGTTGGTTTTTTTTTTTTTTTTTTTTTTTTTTAAACCAGAATTGTTCTTATTTCAACAAAAGAAAATTCAAAAAAAAAAATTCAAGCTTAAGAACAATTTTAGTTGTAAAGGAAAAGTTGTAAATGAATATAAATGGAGATAACGAACAGTATTTAAACTCAAAAGTCCATTAAACTATATAAAATAGGAACAGGGCAAGCATCGACCTCAAAAACACCAGAGGTGGGATCAGGTGCCATGGATGAGTGAGCTTCCCCTGTCGACAGGTCACACCCGAAGTTAAATCTAAACAATATTTTATTATGATTGAACATAAAAGGATTCGACAGCAGGCTCTGCCTATATAAGTCCTTTCCAGAATACAAAGATCAAAGTCATACATGTACAAGTAAATATTAGCTACATAACATTGAAAATATAAATATATACATGCATATATTCAGTAGAAATGGATATAACAAGGCTCCCGGAGTGTGTTGCTTGTCATGATACGGAAAAATCCGTCGACAATTTGGTGATTTATTTTCTTATTTATAAGTCTGATATTTTTGTTTCAATTCTTAACTACTTTTTAAATCTAATAGCGTCCTCAAGTGGTAGAGAAAAAAGTAAAACGAAATATCATAATTAATTACACTGTTATAAAAGTATAGTAACGACTCATCAGATCAAGTGTAACACAAAAAATGTCGGAGGAAACAATGTAATATTACATAATTCTCAATAATGAACTGATGTCTGCTTTTCTATAAAGTAACAAACATCTCAAGTGAACGATTAATTTAAATGTACGAGACTCTCCATAGTTGTGTTATGTCACTTTTGTAGGACACTGTTATTGCTCTACAGGGATTCCTAGAAGTAGCTTCTATGGTATTTAACCCAAATTACAACTTGAATATTAGTCTAACTAGCAAAACACCAAGTGCGCCATATCAACGTGACGTCACAATAACAAAGGACAATCTACTCGTTCTACAAACACTAGACGTATGTACTTGTAAATTGCAAATTCGAAATAGCTTCCATGTTATAAGGTGTTATCCTGTAACATTTTTCGTTAACAGAGATACGTTTTTGGGTCAGTCAAATACTATAACGTTATTTTCACTCCTTTCAAAAATAAACTGTACGCAGTTGGAACAAGGAAGCATACAAAATATTCTGCCTTGACTAAATCAGTGCTACATTATGACGTCATAGTAGGCGAGATGACGTCAATTCTAGAACACATGTTTTCGTAATATTTATATTTAGAGATGTAATTTAACTCCAGAAAATTAATAGAAAGGTGTAAACATTAAAAAAAAATGAAATGTTCTTATTTTGTTATGCTGTATTCTGTCATTTTGATTTAAATCTACCACCGATGACGCCATATGTGTACTTCAAGTAACTTTGAAATTGATCATGTCGTGTAAAGAGAATTTGGCTAAGACGGCATGTACAAAGATACGTAAAATGGAGTTTAAAAAGCAAAATATCGTGGATATATTGTGAAATTCATATGGAGTTCAGTTAATAAAACAGGTATGCTAATTTATTTTCATCGATTATATTCTCTTTCGAAGATAGTCAGCTATATACGTATCCCGGTCGGCCTTTCTTCTGTCATTTGTGACAAAAATAATGAAACAGAACAACAATAAGCTGTGTATTTCAAAACATAAAATTTGTACAGATGGAAAGTTTGCCTCCTAAAATACCCGGAAAGTACTTCTAGAATCCGGAATTAAGCATGGTTTTACGAAAAATTTCGGTTCATATGTAAAAAATTCAAAACATTGGGTAAAGTTTCGTGCGAATGTGTGAAATAATTATTTACTGATGGGATAGTGGGATTCTAGCACCACGTTTTTGGCAAAATAGATGTTTTTCAAATACATTATTTACTCAAAGAAATTATTAAACTCCAGGATATTATTGTTCTGTTAGCTTTTTATTAAGGAAAATTTCGCTATTAATAGAAGTCACGTGATGCCGTGGTGGTGGTGGTGTCGTTGTGTTAGACACTCTTTTATCTTTATGCAATAAATAATAATAGTTTACGTTTATCAGCGGTTTAAGTAAATTATCAAATTTAATTTTCTTTAAAAAGTCTAAATTTCCCGAAAAATGACTTATATATGCTTCCTTAACATACCCGCCTAGTTTTAACCGTACTAAGGAAAAACGTTTAGAAAAATTGAAGTCAGCATTTTCTTTAAATGCCAGCTACATTAAACACGGATGGCAACACTGTTCGTTATCTCTATTTCCTTCTTTATACACTTACTACAACCAGACATCACGAAAAATTAAAAACTATTATATGATAATACTTTTTGGTAACAGAGACGATTGCTTTCAATGTGCACTAATTGTACCTCTTTATTAGTTTACTTAATATATTTTCCTTTGAAACAAAATTTATTCAAAATCTTCCATATGTGAAGGGTAAAACACTTACTGTGACCTTCAGCTCGACATTTGGATAAAGTTGTTTAAAGTCATCATTTCGTACGTTCTATGGTCGATACATTGACCTTGTCAGCAAATAAAATTTATTACTGAGTCAAATGCTGACTGACTTTTTTCATACCAATTGTTAGTCCATTATTTATACATGTACACTGAAATGACGACGGATTTTTTCCGTTATTTCCTGATCATGACAAGGAGCACACGGCGGGTGTGACCGGTCGGCAGGGGATGCTCACTCCTCCATGGCACCTGATCCCACCTCTGATGTTTCGGATGTCCGTGTTTGCTCTGCTCTTATTTTGTATCGTTTTATGGACTTTGAGATTGGATACTGTTCGTTATCTCCATATCCTTCTTCTTGGATGTATCAACAATGTACAATCAACCAGCAACAGTTACTTTCATTATTAATTTGTTGATTCATATGTAATATCTCCCTATCTTGGGATAAGTTGTTTATACTCTGAATTTCGAAATTCTACGGTCGTATAACAACCTTGTTGCAAATATTACCTTTTGTGTCTGGGTGTTATTTCGGCTGATATGTTTCACTCCAATTTGCTTCGTCTTTTTTTAATACTAATTTTGATTTAAATGAAAAAAAATTCCGTCTTCCTCATCAATGCAAAGAGCTCACGGCAGGTGTGACCGGTTAACAGGGAATGCTTACTCCTCCAAGACACCTCATCCTTCCTCTTAAACTTTCTTCAACATCCTCGGATTTGTTTAAGTTCCCACTTTACATATTCATTTTTCTGATAAATTTATTTTAGACCCTTTCCTTTATCTTTGCCTCTTTTCAAGATTAATATAGTGATTTCTTGTATTATTTTAACAGATACCTTTGGACGTTAGACGTCTAAAAGTCACAGCAAACGGAACTGGAATAGCATTGATGGAGGTAGGGGGAAAATTATAAATGTTCATGATTCTGGTCTCAGTGGCGTACCATATCAGTAGATATTTCATTTCTGCTAAAAAATATTTATTTAAATTATTTTATCAAATAATGAATGTATAAAATAAAATTTTGAAATAAATGTTGTTTGAGCCATTTTTAAAACCGACTAATTAACGGATTTTGTAAACCTATAGCGTTAAGAAAAGACATTTATTTGAACATTTTAATCATTGAACCTATGCGTATCCTTATTAATTCAATTATTAATGGTCAACATATAATTGACTGTAAAATTTAAAAAAATTCATAAAAATATAATTATTCTTGTAGATATTTACATATTTCAATACTGTCAAAGAGATAGAGGTGACATCCTTTGATGTCAATGTTACACTTACTGACGAAACAACTAAAGGATTCACGGTGAAAGTTTGTGGAAGGTATGAGCCGGTGTATGGATAACTTGAGAAGCTATGAATTAGTGTCTCTATGTACGAGAGGTCATGGGTGTCTGTATAATATCTCTCACTAAAATATGTTTTATCTTTTCCAAGATGGCTGATAAAAGGAAATTCTGGAATGTGTTTGATGGATATCGGGATACCCTTTGGAATGACCCCTGATTTAGATACACTAGATACATCAAAAGCTCCCATGTATAAGAGGAATGACATAAGATTTAGGAAATTATCTTTATATTTCGATGAGGTAAGTATCCAGCATTTTAGACTTCGAAACCATCGAACACCACTCATTTTTGAAAATGAATGATTTTTTATGTGAGAAAAAGCATAAAATCATAGAAAATTTATCATTAATACTATTTCTTCACTTACTAGTTTGACAGTCAAGCTCAGTGTGTCTCTGTGTACATGGCCAACACAAATAAAGTAGCAGAGAATCAGCCTTCTATCATTAGGCTTTATGATTATAACGACCCCAGTGAGTAATATCTTAACTTTTTAATATACTGACACGCAAAAGAAACGCAACACCCTACTTTAGGGTGGAATAATTATGTAAAGTTAAAAAAATTAAATCTTAAAATTATGGATATCTTCAAATTGGTAAATATCGGTAATTTAACGGTTGAACGATTTTCATACCATAACCGGAAGTCAAGATTGAGTCTGCATAACAGAAATCGAAAATTGCATGTTTCACAAAACAGCTGGCAATATTTTGCAGTTTAAAGGGTTTGTACTGTTCATCTTAAGTAATGCAGCAATATTTCAAAAAATAAAATCTCCTGTCGTTTTTTGTAACGACGTTAAAGCTTCTTGAAAATGGCTTAAGTGCGCATTTCCATTGCTCTAGCTGGAAAATCACAAAGTAAAGGCGATGGAGAGCTGATGATGCAAAAATACACTACATTACGTCTCAACAGGGTCTTACGTATTTTATTCATAAATGATAGTCTTTGGACCGGAAGTCCAAGGGTTACTACAATGCGCTAAGTTAGAGAAAATTCGACCTGGTCATCTGAAAAACAGGCATTTAAAAATTGTAAAGAATAATTCCTTCGCTCAGATCTCGATATTGATTAACCTATTGTATCCTAGAAATTAAGCTGCTAATGTTGTTTAGGACAGTCTTGCACGTTGTAATTGAGTGGCTGGGAGGGGGGTGTTTTAAAAGTCATATGTTACTTAGTAAAGTTAAAAGATAAACATTTAACATTTTTATCAAATCTCTGATGTTTTGAAAAGTAAGTTTAGCCTTACTGTATTCATTTTTAAAAATCATTAGATAAAAAATTCAAACATTTGTAGATTACTGCTTGTTGCGTTTCTTTTGAGTGTCAGTATATAATTATAGATTAAGGATAGGATTTTCAAGCCTACGGCTATTTTTTGCCTGTCGACAAGCAGGGATTTTCTACAATCCTAGAAACAAGTCCTAGCAGATGTGTATTATACCAAGTTAATAACCAAATATAATTTTTTATCTTTCAATTTATATTTCAAGTGTAGGTTATGCGTATCTGAAAAAGTAAAATGTAACTTACCGTGGCTTTCATATACATGTATTTACTTTTGTATTATTGAAAATTTAGAGAACACGATTTCTTTCATTCAGAAAACCAAGCTACAACATTCTACGCATCCAAAATTTTGCCGAATTGACAGGTTTGTGATGCATTGCCGTGGCATGCAGTGCTTCAGTTTTGCTAAGCTTTAACTAAGATACCTTCTACTTGATATTACCACAGTAGTTTACTAGCCAACTATAATGATTTTACAGCTGTAAGCATTTTGTTTATCAAACTGAAAAAATTATTGTTTGACATCATCACTTTTCTAATGATTATTTTTTAATTACGTAACTATCTAATCTTACAATTATTACTTTGTTTTTTAGCCTTGACAGTAAGGAAAGTGGCTACATTCCAGTTGAAATATTGGTTTTGTTTATGAAACGCTAGAAGCTTAAGAAGCAATCTACAAGGAAATTTATTTTTTATTGACCCGGTGATGGAGGTTATATTGTAACATTACTGAGTAAATTAATACTTTTTCTTCTCTTAAATCTATGAATAGGTCTGCTGTACAAATATCCATGTAATCTATTTCATATGTCCCATGTTTTGATTATTTTGATTGATTATTGGTCATATTGGATCAAATTATGAGATAAATGCTATGTAGTTGATTAAAAATGTATCTTTATTACAACATTTTTCACCAGTTGCATTAAATAAAGTCAAGGTGATTTGGGCTAATAAAGCCTATAAATTGTCTCTTTAGATTCGATTCTTAAAATCTTTTTAAAACAAAAAAGGAATTATATGAGTGATTTCTTTTTTTATGTGATTGATGAACTAAAGAAATCTCTCAGTGGAGATTGACACTTTTAAAAACTTTATTGTTGGATGACTATATGGCCCCCATAAATTGTTGTCAGGTGATAACAGTTCATTGTCATAAAGGTTTTAGTCTAGGTATTGTACTGCCATAAAGAAAAAATTCACACATAGGCGATTTCTACTGTAAATATCAAAAATAAGTTTAAATGATATGTACAAAGAAATCAGGTCAATCGTCACTTCTCATGACTTCGATACTAAAGGACAGATGAAACAAACCAAAAACATGGCCTGGATTTGTATATATTTTAAAGATAAGAAACAGTGAACGATCCCAAAGAGGTCTAATAACAGTACAAATGTGTTAAGAGAGCGTTAAACCCGGGGTCAGGGCTTGTGATAATTTGATTTCATGAAAGTTACTCAATCTAGTAAATTTTATATTGTGTTTCCCAGATAGCATGACTACGTTGGCCCAACGTTGGCTAATGGTTGGACAGTTGGCCGATGGTTGGCGTTGGGTTTACAACGTTGGCCCAATGTTGGGCCAATGTCAACATCACACTAATTTACTCAGAGGTCAAGGTTGGTTGGGGACACAACGTTGGCCCAATGTTGGGCCAATGTCAGCATTACACTATTTTACTTAGAGACCGAGTTTGATTGGGGACACAACGTTGGCCCAACGTTGGGCCACTGTTGTTAGCTTGTCACCACTACGTTGACAGATTTTGTTGGGAGTACAACATTGGTCCAACGTTGGGCCAACATTGTGAATCACGCTCTTATTTTGCTATAGTTTTTTGGACATACAACGTTGGCCCAATGTTGGGTCAATGTCAAGATAACCGTATTTTACTCGGAAGATGAGGCGAGGACACTACAATGGCCCAACGTCGGACTGCTGTTTACAACGTTGGTTTAACAACGTTGGCCCAATGTTGAGTCAATGTAAATATTACAATATTTTACTCAGAGGTAAAGGTTGGTTGGGAAAACAACGTTGGACCAACGTTGGCCCACTGTTGTTAGCTTGTCACCACTAAGCTAAAAGATTTTGTTGGGAGTATGACATTGGCCTAAAAAACACGCATGACGATGTATATCAAGTTATATTTTTAGTTTGTGAAACTTTAAAATATGTGTACATGTTTAAACACTACTAGTTCTATGAAGTAAATGTTTAAGAGAAAAACATAACATAAATTTAACTTAAAGTTAAACAAAATTTAGTACATAAAATTAACTTGTATATTTAATAAAAATACATGTATAAGACCAACAAGACACACACTTTCTAAAGTGTTGCATTTAGGGGGCATTTTCTGAGATAAGAGAACATTTTCTGACCAAGCAATTAGGAGAGGGTTTTTCACAGCGTGAGACTGGCCAGTTTCTATGGTAATCGTGATATCTGATAGCACAGGATGGTCAAATCTGCAATCTTTTAACACGCACCTAACATTTTATTCTCGGATGTTTCCTACAGGAGAACGTTAAATTGAAGTTTTTATGCTAAAAAGAAAGCTTTGATATGTGTGTTCTTGAATGTGGATTTTTAGAACTATGTCCAGACATTCACATACGGAAATGTAAGTATTATTTCAGATTTTTAAACACAAAATATAAATTTTGTTTCATGCAATCTTTATCTTTTTCTAAGCTTGCTTTCGTCAGGTCAGTCGCTAATCACTGCATGTGTCCTATCTGTATAAAACGTATAAATAAAATGTATCATTGATCTATGCTAATTATTAGCTTAATCAAAATCTAATTTGTAAATTCTATTTTTAAATATCTTTGAAATTTTGGCTGGGTCAGTTTCATAAATTTCTCTTGTATTTGCTACCGTTAGGAAAAGAAAGTTTCGAATTGTTACTTTGTGTTTCACATGTTTCAGGGAAATCAAATCTCTTAAGATTAAAGTTCTAATTTTATCTAATTAGTGGAAATAACTTGGTAAATGAAGAGGAGAGTATTTGCTGCCATGTTTCTAAAGCAAAATTGCAAAGAATTCCATTGGAAGACAGATAGAAAAATCCGGCTTTTTCAAAGAAGACCGGGATTTAAAAAGTAAGTAATAAAATTAACATGCTCTGTTCCCCTGAAAAACATTATTAGTTATGCATTTTAATAAATGCAGAAAAAATTATAAAAAATATATCTAAGTAAAAAAAAAAGACACCCAAAATTAGTTTACACATGTTAAATCTTCTAATAATCGAAAATTCTATGTAGTTATAGCTTCGAATACACTGAATCAATTGAAAATACTATAAACTTGTGTAAATTAAGTACTGTATTTCTCTTTCTTTCTTACTCAATAAAATTGATTTATTTTTCATTTAAAGGAGCTGTTTGAATTAACCGCTTGTATGCCGAAGCAATTTCTATGGAATTTCACTACGTACGATCATGAAGGAAGGTTAAGAACAGACAGGAAAAGAAAGAAGAAAATTCAAAAATACAATGGAGGACAGTGATTGGTTATTAACCTGTTAATAAAAAGTGTATATAAGTAAAATAAGTAAAAAACTTTGGAAATTTATTCTACTATATATATACAAATTTCAATCTAAATAAGCATGATAAAGGCAACTTTTTTTTTATTGTTTTAACTGTATAAAAAAAATGTTATTTTTATACTTAGGAACAATAAATTTATCATTGATTATTTATTTTGTTTTGATACATTGTAGGAAGTTTAACAAGTCCGATATTACTTATAAATTTAGTTAAGCTATCTTATATTTTCAAGTAGGATTGGTGGTAGATATTTTTCTGATTGTAGAGACGATCGGATTTATACAGATTTGTTACAATAAAATGTTTATACACATTGGGCCAATGTTGGTCCAATATATTGGACCAACATTGGGCCAATGAGCAAAATGACATTGGGCCAACGTCATTTGCCAACATTGGCCCAACGTTCTTGATGATGTTGGGCCAACATTGGACCAATGTCACATTCATTGGGCCAATGTTGGTGCAACGTTGGGCCAATATCTGTAGAAATAACAGTCTACATTGGGCCAATGTTGGCCCAACATATCGGGCCAACATTGGGCCGATGAGCAAACTTACATTGGGCCAATGTCATTTGCCAACATTGGCCCAATGTAACCGATGACATTGGCCCAACGTTGGCCCAATGTTAGCATGCTATCTGGGTTTCTTATTGTTTGATTATATGATTGAGACCTCATAACCATACCCATGTTTCGCACTGATATAACGACACTCAATTAAAACGTTTCCAG
This sequence comes from Saccostrea glomerata, assembly GCA_003671525.1. Classification (NCBI taxonomy): domain Eukaryota; kingdom Metazoa; phylum Mollusca; class Bivalvia; order Ostreida; family Ostreidae; genus Saccostrea; species Saccostrea glomerata. Next base: position 143,091 of record PRKT01000491.1, read on the forward strand.
GATGTTCAAAAATATGTAGATCTTAAAATCGTTGCACTTAGAAATAAAGTATTCTGAGCAAATATTCTTTCAAAGAACATATCAATTTGAAAATCTGAAAATACACGACTATACATTTCAACCAAATAGCAGTATAAGTTTCTAATATATATTCGTTTTAAATGTGTCAATGATGTAATAATGATGTTCATTCTTTATTCTTGGTCAGTCCTCCTTCTTTATTCCACACTAAAACTTAAGAAGTATTATACAACAGTATATTCGAGATGTAATGTAAATCAGATGAGGATACTTAAAAACTCCAAGAAACTTTAATAAAATTTGAAATCATAGAACTCTCCTAAAATTAAAAAGATCAATATGCAGGACATTTTTTGAAATTAAAGTCTATTCATAAATTAAAAAGATGACAGAGTTTCTATGCAGTTCTTGGAGATCGGGTCTTCCAGCAAACTGTTTACAATTCCCATGTGTACCGATTATTAGCAAACCTATTTTCATCCTTATATGAAGCAGAATTAACTTCAAACTTCTATATGAAAACAGGAAAACACTTATTATGACCTTCAATTCGAAGTTCTACAACCTAGCTATTATCAAGTAACAATAGTTATTGCTATTCAAACCATCACGATATTTCAAAGTGAGTTTAAAAATAAAAGAACCCACGAAGTCTGACACATTTTATTTTAACAATTTATTTTTATCACATTTTATATTTGGGTATTTAACAAGAAAATGACATTTTATAATAATCTAACAAAGTAAAACGTGAAAACTTTAATTTTTCTTTTATCATCTCTTGTCACTTATTTAGCAATATATACTAATCATCATTATCATTAGGTCAAATGCTGATTATTGCAGCCCGGAGGACCGGGCTGCTCTATACATATAAGTTTAAGTGTTGGTGTATGGGGATTGGGGTGGGAGTAGTTATGTAGAATTAAAAGTTTTCTAAACATTGAAAATATTGTTAATCAGAATGTTCTTTCCGTTTATAAATTACGAGATACATAATATATTTACTTCCATAAAGTGAATCTGTAAAAATATATATGTTTTTCATTTGTAATATATAAAGTTACTTATCCTTTACTATCGAAACAACGACAGGTCCCTTTTTTAGAACATCGAATTTTACTTCTCGGATAAAAACGTACATGTTCTCTGCACAGTTCGTATTTTATATTCTAAAATTGAAAATTAATGCATTTTTAAATATAAATGATATGTGTGGCTAACTTCAATTTATATTTTATGCAACCAACAATTGATCAAGTTTAAAATGGTATCGTTTTTGATTGATTTTATCCGACTATAAGTTTTTAAAAAAATATTTGCAACTATCATCTCCATCATTTAGACGCATGCCTTTTTACATATAACGAAGCGCTTTGTTGATCAAGACTCATTTCCATTGTTTACTTTATACATTTCCCGGGCGACAATTGATGGTTACATCAATGTTTTCTTGTCTTTATTCATATAAATTCTTATTTATGTGGTGATATTCAAAGTAATGTGTATTTACCCATGTTTATTCTTCAAACACCATCTTGAAAACTAATTATATCATACAGGGGCAAGTATCAAATGTATCTCAAGATTGCTAATGAAACATGTTCTGTGCATTTTCTTACTGGAAATTTAACGACAAATATATATTTCAGGATAAAAAAGAGAGAAATCTAGGCATCTGGAGAATTTTTTTTTCTTTTACAGTAATTTTTTCTTCTAATAATTTCGATTGATTAAAAACACATATTGTGAAAGTTTTTATTCTCATTGAAAATTAGCACAAATAACTTGCTTATAAACATTTTGTACAAAAGGACAGATTAAAGAAATTCTGTTTCTATAAAAATGTATTTATTTTTGTACTTTGATGCAGTGCAACTGTCAGCTATTGCACAACCGCTACTAAAACTTTAAATAATTTTGAATTACAATTAGATGCAGGAAATGAAAATTGATGCACAAATATTTTCCAATGACAAAATTTATCTTGAGATTTTTAATTTGATGAGTAAAATTTAGTATTATCCTTCCTGATTAAGAAGCGGTGTATCCTTAAAATTTTAACATCAGCGACATTATCCATAATAAAAGGTTTTCTTTCTTGCTGTATGATTCATTATTTTGATAGTAATATTGTCTTTAAGTAAACGAAATTCTTACTGATATCTTTTGAGTAAGATTATTTTTCATTATGCATTACAAATTATGAATAGAAAAACACATATCGACCGACATGTTAATGAAACAAGTATATCAGTAGTATCGTTTAATATCATCATTTTGTAAGTTCTTTGGTAGATATAATGACCTTGTTAGCTAATACAATATATCACTAAGTCTGACTTTTGTTAGATTATTATTAACACACTGAATTTTCAATGGATTTTTCCATTCATTCCGGATCACACGGAGCACATGGCGGTTTTGACCGATCGGAACGTTTACTACTGCATGACAACCGATTGCATGGCTGATGGTTAAGAGGTTGTAAGCCAAGTTTTTTTCTTGATAATCTATATTGATTTATTTTTTAATGTTTGATAACACCCTATCCATTAAAAAAACTATTATGATATCATACTATCATTTCAAATATTAAAACAAAGACTGTTTTAAGAAGTTAGTGTTATGTCTCGCTTAAAAAAATCCAGTATCAACCAAATCAAAATTAATTCATCCACAGGATCCCATCTGTTACATGTAAATGAAAACTTTATTAGTCTTCATTTCGTTTTTAAAAAGATATCCTAATCTTGAAAAACATGAAAGAAAAGATTGTTTGTAAATTTTTACATGTATCTGAATAACAAAAGAAAATATAAATAACCCATGATTAGAAACATTTATAAATATTTTTAATAACTTTTTATAATTAACTTTTTAATAGATATTACATTTGTATTTTTTCAAATACTAAAGTTATTCTTAATTCATTTATTATCTTATATTATATGTATTTTTTTTTTACATTTTAAAAAATCATATAATTTTTAATTCATATATTATCAAGCTAAAAAAATTTCATAGTAATACAGTTTCTCTTTTGGTGCCAAACAAGGTATACACAGGGACTAGTAAGTAAATGTCAATCAAGTTCCAGTATCCAGTGATGGACCCTCATGCACTTGATTGACAGTGCTGTCCACAACAGGTATTTTTTGAAGGCGGTGCTTAAAATCTCTTCAATGAAGCTGGTGGATACTCCATCAGCAATAACCCAAGAAAACTTGACAGATACCTTCTCAATATACATACAGTATGTCAAGACTCCTTAAGAGTTTTTAAACACTTGATTTATGCTGTTGAATATTTTGATTTTCTTTTCCTTTTTAAGAATTTCACTTAATAAAATCACGATTCCATTTCAAAATTTCCTTTTCCCTGGCAAAGAGATATATGCTTATATTATGCGTAAACTTTACTATAACGACCATATATATATTACAATAGATAACTGTAGGTCACAGAACAACAAAACAACAAATTACTCGTAAGTGTCTTGTTTTTATTTCAAAAAATTAATCGCACTCAGAGCAGACACTGTATGGTATCATTACACAGCGGGTGTAACTGTCAACAGCGGATGCCACAGCTACTCCTACCTGACCTACCTCTGGTATTTTCGGGGCGTGATTTTAAACAGTAAAGGATTCTTTTTTTTATTTATAATTTTGAGATTTTTTTTTACTTTATGAGATGATTACAGTTTATTTTCTTTATTTTCAACTGCAAATAAATCAACAGTCCAGTGGGAATGAAGTTGAACGAGAACGGAGAGCGAGTGCTCTTACAGAGATTTTTTGTAAGTTATTTACTATCTAGACACTGTAAGGATTGTTTATAGGTGAAAAAATTATCATTGAAAAGTCTGGGTAGCAACAGCTTGAGTCTTTAGTGCATGCATGGTGTAGCCTTTAACTTGGAATAAGGTAGAATGCAAAAGTGAACTTTTGTTATGGTTTAGAATGCTTTTGATGTCACAGTATTTTTTTCCTTTGTTGGCAAATTTAAGTTTAAGAAACCCAGTGTTAGACTAGTCAGAATTATATTCCGAAAATTGTGGGGTGGCTAAAAGAGCTTTAGGCAACATCTAAATTACAAACATTAACAGTCTGCATTCTGTACTATGATTGAACTTGCTTCAGCTCCTTCAAATAGTCCATTTAAAATGTTCAAGGGAGTAAAGTTAATAATGTGTGGGGGACCCAATTGCTTACTGTCAGAAAGGGAATCAAGGAGACATACACAGGAAAAATTGCAACGTATGTTCAACATATGTTGAACATACGTTTAACATATGTTCCGAAACATATGTTCGCCATAAAAAACGAGCAACATATGGTTAACGTATGTTTCTAAACATATGTTGATTATACGTTTAACATATGTTATTCATATGTTTTGTATAATCAAATGGTCAACATACGTTTATGTTCATATGTTGACCATATGTTGAGCATATGTTAATTTTATTTCTTTCCTTACATTTTCCTATTAATAATTGGTATTTCCTTGGACTGCAATGTGAACCAAATATTAAACTTGGCCTTAAATGCCTTAAGCAAACAATAAGAAATTAAAAGAACAAAATTGTAAGCATTAATCCTGCATTTATTTTTCAAATTTTTACACAATTCTGGCTTCGTTTCCCTGACAGTGACTGCATTGCTTCTGAAATGATGAATAAATTATTAAATAATGAAAAAGTCCCAATGTCAGGATAATGATATGTATTATTAATGAAAATATGTTACCACAAAAAATAATTACCTTAAGCACTTAAGAAATTTCATCAGTCCCTTGGATCATGGTAAAACGATTTGAAAACTTCTCATGTTAAGGCATGAGTGAAGCCTACAATGTAAAGATTCTGCTGATTGAGCTCTTGAAAATACAAAAAGCACTGCAAGTACTTTAGTTATATGTAATGTGATTTGAAACTATATAACAGATGAAATTGTGAAAAGTTAACGATGACAACGATTTCGACAGACAAGGGACAGACTTCAATGTAAAAAGCTCATTCTAGTCTTAGGCTCAGGTGCGCTTTTAAGCAATAGCAATAACTTTTTCAAAATTTTGACAATTGAATTTCGATTGTTTAAATAGTAAATACAGACTGCAAAATATGCTATAGGCATAATTCACAATGATTGAGATACAAATGTATAACCCTTGACCAAAAAATAAATACTACAAACAAACAGACAAGCAAAAAAAAAAAGAAATTTTGAATACATTATAATCCTAAAACTTTCATGGAAAGAATATATAAAAAAAGTGTTAAGTTCATTACAGATAATTTACTTAACTATTTTGAGGCAAGCTTGGGGTCATGGTGTCTATTCACTATGAAAAAGGCAGGCTGTATATTACACCTGTAAAAATATCAAATAATAATTCACACAGTTTATTATGTGCATATATAACTACAACAGAGACTCTAGTTTCTCTAGTGTTAATAAAAAAAATAAAATGTTAATTGATATATAAATAATCAATGAATTAACTGATACTTAGTGGAGTTTTTTAATTCAGTTTTTCTTCAGTATTTTTTTAATTTCATAAAATTGAATACACACATTTTTTTTCGTATTGGTCTTTTCACACTTTTAAATCATGAACACATTAACTAGTACCTTTTTATGTCTGCTTTAGATGAAAATTTATCCCCATATACATGTAGATATTGTGTTGTTTTATGGCCAGAAAATTCTCTCCATATCTTACAGGTTTTTTAAAATGTGTTGGAATATATTGTTCTGTAAAAAAAGAGTTGGATATATTTTAAAAAGCCATTAAATCATGAATTTAGATACAAGTACAAAAAGAATTTTCTCAGGAAATATTCATTCCTTGAATGGTCATTACTGGTAAACACTATGATTATTATTGAATGTACCTGATTTGTCATCACGCAATCGCCAGTAAAATCGGCATTAGGTCAATAGCTTTGTTCAATCGTCATTCAGTCAAATCGCCATTGGGTTCTTTGAATAAAAACGACACTGGGAACGCTGAACTTAAGTTGCTTAATACATCTAGGCCTAGTAAAAACAAAAGGTTTTCATTAAATTGTTGAAAGAACCGTATGGATAACGATCTGATCATAACATTTTACTTCAACTGTTACGTACGTCTTCACAGGATGAAAATCCACCATTCAGTCGACTGAATGGTGGCTGAATGGCCACTGAATGGTCACTGAAAGGTCACTGAAAAGACCCTTTCCCGTGACCTTTCCGTGATCATTCAGTTACCATTCAGTCGACTGAATGGCACATACATTTGAGTGACCTTTCCGTGATCATTCAGTTGAATCTTTTTATTGAATAATCGGCTTATTTTTTATCTAAAAATTTTATTTCACTTTTTCCTGGTATAATAGCATTAAATGTATCTAATTCCGAATAAAATAATTGGAAAAAAATTAATACATGAAAAAAAAATTGCTCCCATACCCAGAATCGAACCCTGGTCTCCTGCTAAAGTATCCGCAACCTTATCAATTATCAACCTTACGCTACGACTTCTTGTTAAGAAATGATGATTTAAAATCAATTAATTTATAGAAGTCGATGGAACAATCGGTTCACCTGTTGTATCGAGGAGCTGCGATGTGTATTTTCTTGTATATCTTTTGTATATTCTATGTTAGTTGCGCGGATTTTTGGGACAGACTAATTAATTACACATCTCCTATCGGGATGATGACAATTATCAGAGACGGGCACCTGTTCCTGTTTCAAAGATTTAAGATCGTTGTAATTCTCTATCTAGAAACTTAGTAGAATGATTTTATTAAAGCAATATCATTTACAAAGCTAAAATCTCCTATATTTTTTTCTACAAGAGGCATGTATAAACGATTTATTTATTCTTGTAATTAAAAATGAATTTAAAATAATGTCTTCCAAAAACTACTAAAATATCCTGCAGTTTTGACAATGACATAATTAAGAGACGAAATTGATCAGTAATACTTGCGATCTTCAAGAAATGGTTTAAATAATATAAATTCTGTCTCATCAATCAAAACTATATATTTCCATGAAAAAATACACGTATAAGCACTAAAGAATGTTATGCATTTATTTAAATTTTGAATCGGTTATCGGATCATCATTTTTTATCACTTGAAGAATTTTTGTTTTCTAAATGTAACTAGAAAATATTAAAAATCATTTTGAATAAGTCTCAAATATTTTATTTTGGGGACAGACTAATTAATTACACATCTCCTATCGTGATGATGACAATTATCAGAGATGGGCACCTGTTCCTGTGTCAAAGATTTAAGATCGTTGTAAATTCTCTAACTATCTTTGGATAATTCAAACTTAAATGCATTTCAAAGGGAAACTACTCAAAAATTTGAAGAGCTAAAAAAGAAACAAGAGTCATATTTCGACATGGATGTACTAAATAGTACAATAACATCTAGTGAAATACTTAAAGCCATTAAATCTTTGAAAAATGGTAAATCTCCATCTATTGATTTAATATCAAATGAAATGATAAAAAATAGTACACATGCTTTGCTCGGGTCACTTACTAAACTTTTTAATTTTGTATTTGAAAAAGGGGAGTTCCCTAAAATATGGAATGAAACTTTTATTGTCCCATTGCATAAGACAGGTAGTAAATCTGACCCAAACAACTATAGAGGAATATCGATTAGCTCCAACTTAGGGAAAGTATTCAATAAAATCATACATTTGAGATTAATCAAATTTACTCTAGATAATAATCAAATTAGCAAAAATCAAATTGGCTTTATGGAACACAGCAGAACGGCCGATCATATCTTTTCTATAAAATCTATAATTGAGCATTACAAACTCAAAAAGAAAAAAGTTTATGCAGCATTCATTGATCTGAAAAAAGCATTTGATACTATTTGGAGAACAGGTCTATTTTACATACTTCTAAAAAATGGTGTTCCTAAGAAAATTTTCAATGTGATTTACTCTATGTATGCAAGCACCACGAACAAAATAAAGTTTCATGAGGGTTTAAGTGAACCCTTTATATCTCAAAGGGGTGTTAAACAAGGCGATGTATTAAGTCCATTACTTTTTAACATTTTCATAAACAAAATTGTTGATGAATTGAACAGTATGGATTCTGATCCGATATTGGTAAAGGACACAAAAATACACTGCTTATTATATGCAGATGACTTAGTTTTGTTGTCAAGTAGTCCAGATGGACTACAATGTGGCCTTAATACTCTTGAAAATTATTGTGTTAATTGGAAGCTTGAGATTAATACATCAAAATCAAAAATTATTGTATTTAATTCTAATGGTAAAACCTTTTTAAACCATTTTACTATTAATGGTACCTGTATTGAAACCGTTGACAAATATTGTTATCTTGGTATAAATCTTAAATGTAATGGCAAATTTAATCTTGCTGCAGCTCGGTTAGTTGATAAAGCCAGAAAAGCATTATTCAAGGTAAAGAAATCCCTCGGTTTACATCATTCCTGTCAATTGTTAGAAAAATTATTTGATACTATGATAATTCCCATTTTGCTTTATGGGAGCGAAGTATGGGGTATTGACTTCGTACAAAAAAATTATGGCTCAGCATCTTATGAAAAATTTCATATTAAATTTTTAAAAGAAATCTTAGGAGTCCATTGCAAAACTTCAAATAACGGTTGCTATTCTGAACTCGGGAGACTCCCAGTCAGATCAAAAATAACTATGTTTGCTATCAAATACCTTGATCATTTAATTTCAATGGAACATACATTGGCACATGAAATTTTTATCAAAACTAAAGAAACTAACACATGGTCTCTGTGTTTAAAAACTTGTCTTAATAACTTAGGATTTTCTTATTTAACAAATTTAAATATGTCAATGAAACCAGTGCTTGGCATTATTAAACAACGCATTCATGATCAAATATTACAAGAACAAAATGCAAGTATTATGAATTCCTCAAAACTGTCTTTTTATCAGAACTTTTGTCTTAATAATAAACGTGCACATTATGTTGACAAACTAGAGTCACTGCATGATAGATCATTTTTAGCAAAAATTAGATTAAGTGCACATAACTTAGAAATTGAAAAAGGTAGATATGTTGAAACTAATAAAAATGATAGGATATGTAAAGTATGTCAAAACTTTGATATTGAGGATGAAAAACACTTCATTTTGCTATGTCCAAAATACGAAGCACAGAGAAAAATATTCAAAACTAAATTATCCACTTTCCCTGACTTTAACCAAACAATTGATAATAATGACAAATTCTTAAAAGTATTGATGAATACTAGTTGTAAAAAGGTTCTTAAAATATTATCATCATTTTTATGTCAAATATCTGATATAAGAAAAAATACTTTAGTCATAAATGAATAACTATATTGTACTGAATCATACGTATGTATTTAGTATTTGATAATTACAATACATAATTTGCTACACCAATTGTTTGTATCCTAGTTGTGTTCTACTGTATTTTCATACTTATCACTATGTTTTCTATGGGCCTTTACCAATTACTGTAATTGTGTTTGTGCCAATAAAATATTTGTATTTGTATTTATCATAAACATATTCAATTTTTTTATTTGATCACCAGGTTCGGCTTTTATGAACTGCATTAGACCTGTACGAGGGTTGTTAGAAAAGTTCGCGGACAAGTTCTATTGTGAGCGCGCTATTTTCACGAAACCGGTCAAACTTTTCACATAAAATCTTAACCTATTTTCCGATAAATGTACAAAAAATTGGTCCTCTTCGGTGATCATTGAAAAATATGCAGCTGTTTTATTTTGATAAAACTTGCTTTACGGAGCATGCTAAATTTTGGCACGTTTTCATCACAATTGACACAAAGACTCTTTATCAAAATTAAAAAATGCACAATTGTAGCGCAAAGAGATTTGTGATATTTTACCTGTCGCTAAAGTATTCATGAAACGTCACTGGGAGAAATTCTGAATCAAATTGGAGGGTATGTGACTGTTTTATAGCCATTTATAAATGATCAACGCTTTAAAACACAGTCAAAAATCGGAACGTCATGGAGCATTGCACTACGTAAAAATTATGTGTGTAGACAGGAAAATGTCTAAAACGAGATTAAAATGTTCAAGATGCTGACGGGAATTTGCTACACATACATAGGACAAAAGTTTTCAAATGGTTGTAGCTTTATAAGAATGTAAGGATTAACAATTTGAATGATGAACTCCATCGATACTTCAATACCCCTTTATTGCATGGACGTTGTGCCTATATGGTTTTGCATATTTCCGATATCCTGATCGATTACTTGAATAGACTTTTTAATAGATCTCAATAATATCCGATTCAATACAAATGACACAGTGGAAAAGTAATATGTCCTGATGTAGATATTCAATTTTAAAGTAGAAAAAAATAGGAAAAATATTAAAAAATTAAAGATTTAATGAACTGCGACAAAGCTTAACGATTTGAAATTTTGTTGTCACGTCGCCTTACGTCATGTGATTGCTCCGTGAATCCCATGACCTCTTGGTAAAAATCGTTGTAAATTTTTAAGATTTTAGTAAATGGACCTGATTTTTTACATACTAATAAACAAAATGTAGGAATTTATTCAGACATAGGTCATACTTCACAGTACACAATGGATTTTCCGTAAATCAATGTGTTAGCGAACTTTTCTAACAACCCTCGTACTTGTGGATAGGAATGCTGCGTTATGCACAAAGTTTATTCGCTTCTCTGTAACCGTAATGAAATGATTTTGAACTAGGCCAAAAGTCTTCAAAAAATATCTGAGAGCACTTACCTTTTTCCAACACCCAAGACTTCTGCTGCAGCAGTGACGTCAAATGTGACGTACACTTTCATCCGATATAAACCAAAACCGGTCCGGAATAAACCAAATGAAAACGGTTTAAAATTTATAATACATTTTTGTTTCTATCTGATCATGAATTTAGTTTTAAAAAAGTAAAAATTTTGTGAATATTTGAAGAGGGTGGGGGTGAGGGTGCAAAGAAACAGAGTAGACATCCTTCTTTTTTATGCGAGCGTCTACAAGAAATGATCATCTACATTCTTGAAAACATTAAAATATAGGGGTCTACATTCAAATTCATCTTAAAATATGTTTTTGAATTTATTTTTTTTTACTTGAAGTACATTTGCTTAAAATTAACATAAAACAAATTTTGTATACTTTATATTAAGACTTTAAAGCAGGCCACAGATTTCTCTCTAGGCCGGGATTGGGGGGGGGGTCTACGAATGGTATACCCATTCCAAAAAATGTAACCCAGAAATTAATGGAATAACTGAACTTAGTTTATTACGATTTTTATAATTTATGATTTATCTAAAATGTAAGGTAACTCTCAACGTTGTTGGCAGGAAAATTGAGCTGTTGAACATTTCCTGACGTTGGAGATGATTTATTGTAAAAATTGTCTAACTCAAAACATATGTTAAACGTATGTTTGATATAATCATATGGTTACCACAAACATATGTTCAACATATGTTTTGAGTCGGATATATGTTCAACATATGTTTTAAACTTATGTTCAACATAGGTTTTAAACATACGTTAAACATGCTGTGGAAAATTCATATGTTTAACGTATGTTTAACTTATGTTCAACATATGGTTCTCAAAACATATGGTTAACATACGTTGCAATTTTACCTGTGTAGTGTAGAATCGGTTTAATTAGTTTTGATAAGGAACAAGTCAGAGACAATGTTTGAAGTTTTACAAGTCAAATATTCATACGTTTTAGTTTACAAGCTTTGTTAAATGAGGTAGGTATGAATCAAAGAACATGTATTTGTTGCCAAAAGATAATAAGTTTTGCATTTTATAGAATACATTCTGACATAAATTATTCATTTAAAGAGAGAAAGAGAGAGACAGAGGGTGATATTAATTGCAAAATTTCAATCAAACAAGAGATTTGAAATTTGCATTAACAATAATCCATAACAAATAAATCAAAAGAATTACTGTCAGATACACAAAACGCAAAGTTTCATAATTAGAAAATGCATTAATTTTGCATAATTTGTCGCAGTTACGGTGTTGCGAACTCAAAAAAGTTTTTTTTTATCGAAATAATCTAATTATTTAAAGTGTTAATCAAGAAGTCTCTTCTTGGAGAAAGATAATTCCCTGTTATATAATTCACTGGACGACGCTAAAGATTTCATGCTCAACGGCATAAAAAGTATGTACTTTTTATTTTAGGTATGGCTAATTGGGGAATAACCCATTAACCCACTAAAGCATTTAATTTTCGCCAAAAGGCTTCAAAGTCTTGATTAACCTTACAAATAACTAGGTCCTACTGGTTTTTCCATTGATAAAAATTTAAATTAAATTAAGATTGATATTCAACACATTATAAATGAGAGTGGGAAATATACTGTAGTACTTTCCGTGATTTTAGTTAATATAACAGCAGGCATGGATGTCCAGGCTTATTACTTTGTTTTGCTTTCCAACAGGTCGTTTTAAATCAATCAGTTACAGGAATGAAGGAAGCTGGATTTTTCTTGTTCATTATTTTTACATTCATTTCATCTTGTGTTGCCAAAAAGTAAGTAATCAACAATGATTTAACACTATTCTTTTAGGCTGCGCTAACAGTTTTTTTTTCTGCTCACTGTCTGACACTAGTGTCAGTTTGATTGTAACACATTCCAAAACAGATAGACCAATTTAAATCAAACAATCTAACATTTATGATTGAATTACTTATTCTTGGATATACCAAAAATACTTTTCAAACCTTCTCTAGATCAGTTGAACTGGATGAAGAGAAATAGTATACGTTTAGTAAATATCCTGATATAGAAATATGCATTTGATTTTATCAATTCCTCTTTTTTTCTAGATTATTTTAGAAATCATCGAAAATCATGTTTCCTTTCTCATAATTTTAGCTCACTGGAACTGTATGACATAAATTGCATTTGATTTATATTTTCATATTATAAAACAAAGCTGAAGAGAAATCTAAATTATGATTTATTTCCTTTTTTTCTATTTCAGCTCGTACCTTGTAATGTTTCCTAACACTATCCGTCCCGGCCTGAACATGAATGTTCTTGTCCAGCTCCTGGACGCTACAAGTGCCCCGGGTACTATGATGGACGCCACGAGTGGTGGCCCCGAAACCAAGGTGGTGGTCAGTCTACTGGATAGTGATAATAACACTCTCGCATCTGAACGGAGGATAATGGGTACGATAAAGCAGAGGACTCTTTAAAAATATCGTAGACTTCAATATTTATGATGATTTTATGCGCTGGACCTATATTGACTATTTAGAAACTACATCTGTAAATCAATTGGGTTTTATTTTTATAATCCTTATAAAAACTTTTTAAAACTTAATATAATGACAACGCTCTGTAGGAAAAATAATGTAAATATTTCATGTTTTGATCAAGATATCCACACTTTTAATATTTTGATATTTTTTTTATAATGCGGTATTTTTTTTAATGCAGATTCAGTCAATGCAACATTGCAATCAATTCCATTAAAGGTACGTTTCTATATCATTATAAATACCATATGGATTAAATCATTTAAATGACTTTGTATATTGTACATAAACGTAATATATCTTTATATTATTTAGTTATGTCAGCTCCCTGTGTCTTGCCCACGGTAAAAAAAATCGGACTGATACAATTATCTTGACAGTATATGCAGTCTATCATTATGTCGAATACTGACATATATTTTTCTTCTAAATATTATATCACTATTTACACACTGAATTTTCTATGGATTTTCCTAATTTCCCCATAGGGTTAACATATATGAGTGACAAATTCTTTAGAAGGACGTTAAGCAATATATTTCATCAATCAACACCGGTTTTCCCTGTTAAGGAGGCGGTGGATGCTCTTCCACCATGGCACCTGATCCAATCTGTGCTCTTAATTTGTATTGTTTGAATAGGTTTATGATGCTGATGCCGTTCGTTTTCTCTGTATTTAATTATCATATTATAAACTTTAGTTTCAAGCCAACACAAATGTTTCGTTAAGGTTGAAATATTATTGTTTGTCGGACAGATTCCTTTAAGTTTAAGACTTGGAGTGACGGAGTATTCTATTGAGGTACACGGAGAAGGGAGAGTTAACTTTAGTAACCACACGAAAGTATCCGTCAATCTACAGACCCGTTCTCTGATGATACAGACGGATAAGGCCATCTACAAACCTGGACAAACCAGTAAGCTTTATCTATCCCAATACAATCCTAGACAAACCAGTTAACTTTATCTATCCCATTACAAACCTGGACATACCAGTAAGCTTTATCTATCTCAATACAATCCTAGACAAACCAGTAAACTTTTTTTTATCCCGATACAAACCTGGACAAACCAGTAAGCTTTATCTATCCCAGCACAAACTTGGACAAACCAATAAGCTTTATCCATCCCATTACAAACCTGGACAAACCTGTAAGCTTTGTCTATCCCAATACAAACTGGACAAACCAGTAAGCTTTGTCTATCCCGATACAAACCTGTACAAACCAGTAAGCTTTATTTATAACAATACAAACCTGGACAAACCAGTAAGCTTTATCTATCCGAATACAAACCTGGACAAACCAGTAAGCTTTATTTATAACAATACAAACCTGGACAAACCAGTAAACTTTATCTTTCCCAGTACAAACCTGGAAAAACAGTTAGCTTCATCTATCCCATTAAAAACTTTAACAATCCAGTAAACTTTATTTCCCTTGTTAACAAGCTTAAGGTTCAGTTTAAAACCAAAAATTACACACATGTTTCTATCCGATATAAGTTTTGTTTTTTAGTATAATAAGTATTTTTTTCACCATGGCTTTGGTGATGAAATCTACACATAAACTGAGCAAATAATCTAATCTGAACACAAATAAATTATTTTCCTTTACTCAAAATAAATAAAATACAATTGAAATTGTTTTTAAGGGGGCCGACTATGGTTTTATTGCGTGAAAACTACAATAGCAAAACTCTTCATTTTTATGTCATATATAACTGACATTAACTTTAGTGTACATGCAAAAATGGGGGAAATCTACCGTCAAAGTATTTCTAAGGGACCATCTCAAAATATAGGTACATTTGCTATAGGATTATATAGGAAAGTGCCAATTTTTAGCATTATAAAGCAAATTATGAAGAGATTATCAAATTCCTTTGTAGTAAATTTCAAAAGCGTATGTTTATTACTTTTTATTTTATAACATTTTTATTACCGCTTCAGTTTATCGTAACATCAAAAACGCACTATAACGACGTCAACCTACATATCAGTTGCAAAATCGGTAAAAATTCAGTTATATAAAATTGTAATTACGTTTTTAAACCTGTAATTTCTTAATTTTGTTTAATTTTATTAATTAAGTAAACAAAAATGCTTTAAAGCAGTATATATGCTTCATTTTACTATGATGCGCGAAATATTGCGCAATGAAAACTAGAGTCGGCCCCCTTAAATTGAATTTGTCTACAGCTTTATAATCTGAATATTGTTATCTCAAATCCTGGAAAAGAACATTATAAAGTTTATGCGAAATTAGTTTCAATAAGTTAATTTACCTTAACTGACACATGTAAGACTTTAATTCTCGATTTTCTCAAATAAATACAAGAACTTCATAAGATAGTGTTTTAGCCGACGCTTTAATGTTTGACCAATAAAAATGTGTCCATTTACTAGAAAATAATTAATCAAATTGAAGTTGTTTTTCAGAGTTTTTCGAATTTTAAATTCAGTATTGTATGTTATGTTTTATTTTATTTTTTCAGTTCATTTTCGTATTTTTGGATTTTACCCAGATCTTTCCATAGTGAATGAAAATATAGATGTAGCCATATTTGTAAGTACCTCAATATATGTGAAAAGCATTCAACTTGTTAAAATCTTTTATTGATGATGTCTTACAACCACGATATGTTGATTTTTTTTCAATTTTAATAAGGACCCTCATGGATATACAATCGCTCATTGGAAGAACAAGGTTCCTGATAATGGAGTGTTTACAGACAGTCTAGTCATGTCGGATCATCCTGTACTCGGGGAGTGGAAGATAAAGGCTGTACAAGGGGTGAGATAGGCTCTTATTTGCTGGTTTCCTCTTTTGTTTCTAATCCTGTCTTGTAACTGTTAACGTCATTGCCAAGTATAATCTTTCTTTTATCAAAGCATAGGTATGAAATATTTAAAGAATGTTCCTGGTGTGTAAATCACAAGGACTTGTCACGTACATGTAGGCATATTTCATAAAAATGTACCCACGTGTAAGTCTGTGTGATTTGCACACCAATAATTCACACTAATTTAAATATATATATATTCCATATATATATTTACATTTTACATGTTTAAAAGCTCGTACAATATACTCAGTTTTTGAATTTCCTCTTGACCAATATCGTTACATTTTTATTTCTGTTTCTTTAGCCTCGGTGTGACGACACTTTAGCGGGAGATTATCTGTGCATATCAAAAGTGAGTATGCACGAAAATAGTGTTCAAATTCATTCACAGATGGCTTTATTGAAAAACACAACAAATGTAAATATTAAGAAATGAATTCCTTTCACCACCTTTGTTTAAATACAAATGTCCCATTAATATATCTTCAAATTTAACTTGTTTAACCAACTTTTCAACAGAACTTTTTTTTACAGTTTATTAGATGTTATACGTGTACATGAGGTAATTATTTACGAAGTAGGTATTTTGAGTTTTTAGCGAAATATTGGTATGTAAATCACACAGACTTGTCACATTGACATATTTCAAGAAGCGTGCGATTTGCACACCAATAATTAACACTAAGCTAAAAAAATATTATTTTTATATACATTTTACATGTCTAAAAGCATCGAAAATATACTAAATGTTTATATTTATCGCTGCCCTATATCGATTTATTTTCACAACCGTGTCTGTAGCCTCATTGTGAAGTAACGTTAACGCGAGTTTTCCTTATTAATTGATACTCGTGAGTATACACAAAAAAGTATTCAAATAAATTTTACTGTTGGCTTACTAGAAAAACACCGCAAATGTACATATAATTGTTTAAAATTCTAAGGTCTCTGACACAGCTTTCGTATAAGTGCGCAATTTTATGACAAGAATGTTTTGATTTCAGACAGGAACTCAGACGAAGACAGTAACTGTTGATGAATATGGTAAAATAAATTTATATTTGATAAAACTAAATGATAATTTTTAATTCATTCGGAAATTGGAAATGCATTCTTTACATTCGTTTTACCAATGATATTGTTATACATGTCTATAGATTATTTTTTTAATAACACCTATACTTAATTTGTCATAAATTTCGTTCCAGTAAGTCTTAATTACTTCTTTGTTTTTTTTTTCTTATTTTTACAAATTTAATTCCGGTTAATTTGAACTTGAAATTGTAAGGAATTTCACAGTTAAAGATTCCTTTTTTTTAATTATGATTATTTATTTAATTGATTAGATGTCTTGTTGTTGATACTGTCTATGCGTTAAAATTTCATTTTGTAAAGCTATTACTTATTATAAATAACCCTTTCTTGTGACGTCTCCATATGATTGAAACTTCTTAAGATGGACGTTAAACAATAAAGTACAACCAATCAATCATTTTTCAATGCTTCATATGAAACGCTGAAAAAGGAAAAAATTGCATATCAATTCCTATCAAAGAATTTCTTGAATTGCTTCGAAATATAGCTCGTGCATCGTAAATATTGCCATAAATATACTTAAAGATCATCAGGCATGTTCACGAAGCTATCTTAGGACTACGATGTGTCCTAAGAACGTCTTAGGAAATGTCCTAGTCTTAAGTCAGTTTCTCGAAGCTTTCCTAAATTTAGGAACTGTCCTAAGTTTTTCCTAACTTTAGGACAACAAAATACGAGTATATGCTATAATGAAAAAAAATAAAGATATCAGAATTTGATTTTAATTCCTATATATTACTAATTTTTTTTTTGCCCCCATAAACGAAGTTTCGGGGGTATGACTTGCGTATTTCACATGTCCATTCCTTTTGAAAAGACCTATCTTTAAGTATCGCCAAATTTGACTTTGACCTTGGAGTTTGACCCACTTTTACAAATTCCAAACTTTTTCTTTAGTCATATCTGTTTAACAGTAAATACCAGGACATTAATACTTCACATACGAGGGCATTTCGGAAATTATTGAGACATTTACTGTAACTCTATAAAGAGCAGAGATAAATCAAGGAAAGCTCGTCAACATT
This sequence comes from Saccostrea glomerata, assembly GCA_003671525.1. Lineage (NCBI taxonomy): Eukaryota > Metazoa > Mollusca > Bivalvia > Ostreida > Ostreidae > Saccostrea > Saccostrea glomerata. The sequence continues at coordinate 161,406 of PRKT01000491.1, forward strand.
TTAGAATGAAAGAATAAAACAAATATGCAAAATTTCTAATTCATGGGATAATTAGATAAGTTCTGGTGAAATTATAAACATGCATATGTTTATCGACCTGGAGCAGCATCGCTACGTCGTTTTAACGTCATGTCAATCGGAGATGTTTAGCATGTGAAACAATCGGAAAGTGTTTGCTTTTTTTCTTCAATATCATTTATAGTATTTCAAAAATCAAACTTTATCTTTTCTGAAACGATTTTTTATTTTAAATATGTAATGTTGCTTCATCGGTGTTAACTTTTTATTTGTCATATGCAGGATGACTTTGCATCATGTATAGTGCCGATTTACGCAACGCGGGTCAACGCTATTGATCCTGTTAGGTCAAAATTGATAGTCGTCCGAAGCTTTTTATTTTACTGTGGTTGAATCATTGGTCAGAAAAAATATTAACCAGTGAAATAAAAATCTTTTAACATGTTTTGCAGTATTCTTGATATTGTTTGATCGGCATTGATCGGGTTGGTCAGTCTGGAAAAGAGTTTTAGATAGCGCTAAACAAAATTAGAAGTCTCTCGTTGCTCCGCCTTGACGTCAAAATTCATCTTTTCTTCGTTATCAGAATTCTTGGTTGCGCCTGATTTTTTTTAATGATCTCCGTATTTCTGATCAGAATTCTAACAAACTTATACAACATGCAGTTAAAATAAAATTGAAAAATTATAAACATAAATTGAATTATTATCGCCTTCATTATGGGTCTACCTTGGGTTTGAACGTTATTGATACATATTTTCAAAATCTGATTTCGTGACTGCTCCGGGTACCCGTACCATTGACATATTTTTCGACCATTGAAGATAAGAAATTTAATATTTGTAAAATATTTTTTGCTTTTACGAATTCTTGGTGTTTGTCAAACGTATATGCGAATTTTCACCGAAAGACGTTCATTAGAAAGAAATGTATCCACAATGTCTCAATAATTTCCGAACAACCCTCGTATATACTCTTTGTTTAAAGACCTTTCATTGGATACCAACAACCATGACCATTTGACATTGACCTTTGATACTTCAATCCTAGTGTAAAAACTTTAAACTTGGCCATTACTTTTGAACGATAAGGGATAAAGCTTTCATACTTACATATATGTAATTCCTGTGAGAGACCATCATTAGATACCAAGAACTTTGACCCTTTGACATTGACCTTGGAGTTTGACCCACTTTAAAAAAGCAAACCTTGACTTTAACTTTACAAAGGTTGGGGTTAGTGCATTCATACTTTACACACTTCATCCTTGTGACAAGACCTTTCTTTGGGTATCACCAAATCTGACCCTTTGTCCTTGACCTTGGAGTTTGATCTACATTTCAAAGTTGGTAAACTTGACTATAAATTCTGAAGGGTTGGGGCTAGTGCTTTCATATTTCAGATATGTATTTTTTGTGGCAGGACCTTTCATTAGATACCAATAATATTGACCATTTGACCTTGACCTTTGATATATCAAAAATACCAATATGTTGAATCGCCATATAAGAAAAGTTAAACCTTTGCTATGTTGCCATGTGGGGGGAAGTAGTATTTCACAAACACATCTTGTTTAAATTGTATTCAATTGATTTACTTAAAACAATAATTTATTTACTGAATCAAGGAGAATTCAAAGCACTTACAATACGAATAATTACTTTAAAATGGTAGTCTAATTACTATCAGGATTGAATTCTTAAATTTTCATATCAATTTTCTGTGAGGAGGAGTTATCTTTCTTCTAAATATTCCTTCATGTAAAAAAAAAAGTTATACTAATCAAAATGCTGTATTAAGTACTTGAAACTTTAAACCATTTTTAAAATGGTCCTTAAAAATATACAAATTAATCAATTTAGAAGGCTTTTGAAGTTGGAATTAAATGTTTTATTGCTAAATATAATAAAACAATTACAATGAAATAATGTCGATTTTAGTAAATATGATAAGTATTTCATTTACTTAGTATTCTCCTAAGTAATAATATTCTAGATTTTAATTAATTTCAGAATAACATTTACTTAATAATAATTCATAAAACCTAGTAAATAGAAAGCACATTATCTCTAAATTAATTAATAATGATTTACTAAAAATGAGTAGTTCATTTACTAAGTAATATAATTCCTATTAAGTATTGATACTTAGTAAATCATTTTATAAGTAAATGAATTCATCCTTATTACTTATTATGTTTACAATTACTAACAATGATAGTCATTTACTTGCTATTCTGACTAAATGGATTACTAATAATTACTTGTTTTTCTTAATCTAATATCTTATTTTAAAAGCAACAAGTAAAACTTTTTTTAGAGTGTAAATGCTATAAATTTCGCATGTGTTGTTTCGGATATTACCTAATATAAATTTTGGATATTATTATAATGAATATTTTCGGTATTGGTTAGAGAAATATAATACAACGCTCCTCGGGCGATGAAGTGTGAATGGGGAGGGGGGCAAAAACCCTTTTATTATCAGTCGATCTGCTCATTGCGTATCCAGTACAAAGTAAATGAGGACAAACAAGGTTATCATAATGAGGGAATTGTTTAAATGAATAAAAGCTTATGAAAGAATTTAAAACCTAGACTCTCTCTCTCTCTCTCTCTCTCTCTCTCTCTCTCTCTCTCTCTCTCTCTCTCTCTCTCTCTCTCTCTCTCTCTCTCTCTCTCTCTCTCTCTCTCTCTCTCTCTCTCAAATAGGATTTTCGAGTTTGGACAATATGTCCACATTTTTTTTATTGTATAGTTTTCTCAGGAAAGTTGATTTTTTTCTCACCCCCGCCCATTTCATGACCGCTGTTATGTCACTGTCAAATACATTCATCACATACGTTGTATTATGACCGCCACCCCACCCTTTCTTATGTTTCAAATGTCATATAATACATTGTACGAATATAGAAACAAATACCCCCTCCTTCATATGCTAATGATAGGTCTATAGATACAGATAAAGTACAACTTATGATCATGCTTACATGACTTTTTTGCGATATACATATTCGTCATTTATCAAAACTTCCATCATAGATGAATAGTAATAAGCTTGTCTTCGGAAAATAAGGAGGGGCCAAACCTCCAACACCTCCTCTCAATCTTCTAGCATATTACGTGCTATTATGAAACACCGAAACCACTGAAATGTTCTTATCTTTTAACTAACCGGTTGGGAGAACATACAAAATTTTTTAAAAAATTGCCATTCAAATATTTGAACTATTGAGAGTTTTAATATTCAAGAATAAAATATTGGCTTAAAATTAGTGATTTCCCTAATTGAATACTTTTTTCGTGTCTTACAAAATTCATTTCGTTTTGAATCCGCTTATTTATCAAAAAGTGAAGTAAACTTTTATAAAACTTCATCTATGTAGATCACTGAGAGGTTATGATTATTTAACTATATTTACATTCCGTGTATTTTTCCTTATGAAATTCATTAGAAATCCACGACATTCAAATTTCTATAACACACGTGAAACCTTGTCACCGCGCGTTAGAATACACAGTAGGAACTATATGCATTTTCTATAATCTGGGAACACCAAAATGTACAATGTTTTGACTCATTTTAATTAAAAACTATAATCCAGTTAAATTAACGTAAAATACTACAAATGTGCGTTTAAAATTAATTTGTCACTTTTTTTCCTCGCAATGTTTGTTTGCGTTATTTAACATTGCAAAGTCATCTGACGTCACAAACGGCTCTTACGTCTATTAACTGCGTCATTTTGAAGGGCGTTAAAGTCACATTTAAGGAATGACTCTAATTCTTGGCCATATTATCGAGTATAATCTGGTTTGGGTCAGTTTACGCTTTATAATCCGCGAAGCGGATTATAAAAAAGCGTAAACTGACCCAAACCAGATTATACTCGATAATATGGCCAAGAATTAAAGTCATTCCTTATAATTCAATTTTAAAATGATTAAACAACTTTTGAGGTAAAATTGTGTTGCTTTTTATAAGTTCAAATTTACCGCGCAATAATACAACCGTAGTAACGGAAGTGATTTGAAGCGAGGGGAGGTAATGACTGATACATAGATCTAGCAGCCATGATGTTTGTTTACATGAGGTAAGAACGAGTAATTGATTAAAGTTGAAGGTACAATAATTAAATCTGGAATTTTCCATGGATTCCGAGGACTGGAAATGAGGGGATTGCATGGATATGATGATTAAGCTGGTCGTCAAGGGGGTGTGTCCCCATACCAAACCAGATTATACAAAATGTTATACGTTCCTTTTTGGAAATCAACCAATGAGAGGCGAGAATACAAATAAAATTAAATTATTAAAGATTAACGAAATAAGCAATTATGAAGAAGGAAAATAAGAGAATGTAAATATAAGCATTGAATTAATATTTTGGGCTGTCTTCGGTCCTATAACACACCTGGCCTTGCCGACAAATTTATCATACCGCGCTAACGCGCGGTATTCAATTATTCAATATTAATTCAATGCTTAAATAAATCTTAACTACAAATTTGCTTGTTTCAATACGATTTACAAGCGGTATATATAGGATCTCACATGATTTGTAGTTGGATATGATTTTTATCCAACGAGTTGTTTGGATTTTATCCCCGAGCCTTGGCGAGGGGATAAAAACACACAACGAGTTGGATAAAAATCATATCCAACTACAAATCATGTGAGATTCTTTTTATCCCATGTTTTTTACACCACAAACAATGTTTGACACTGTTTTTATATAGAACTCCATTTCATTTTACTTCATCACTATAACGCAAAATCCATTGTGACGTCACAACAGTGTGATATGAAAATGATATCACATGAGCTATATCAACGGGATAAAGGGTTAAACATGGGATAATAAATATTATGTAATAGTTAGATCATATTAAGTAAAATTTTAGTGGTTAAGTAGGGGTGGAGGGAGCGAAGCGACCGAGCCCCCTTCTTACCACTAAAATTTTACTTAATATGATCTAACTTACTTAGAACCTAATCAGGCATTTTCATTTGCTCATTAGTCAGCCCGCAGAGTTACTGCATAAACATTAAATCTTAACAATTAAGTGATCAACTTAATAGAAAATTTAGCAGCTGCTGATTGGAGGAAAAAGCGGGTTAGGTTCTAAACAATTATGGACTCTTTTGGTGTTGAATATGGTTTGTTATTCACCAGAAAAAATATTTTGGATATTTTTCTGGTGAATAACAAACCATATTCAACACCAAAAGAGTCCATACTTGTTTTATTATATAGTCCGAATTCGAATAAATATGACACTGAATGCTGAATGAAGACGCCACTTTAATTTATGAACTTCCATCGTTGAAAGAAAATGTCCAGATTACAATATGTCACCTCCGTGTTTTTCTTTCCGAGTTTCGTTAAGTATGATGTCCAAATGTTCAAAAATAATCCCACGATATGTTTGTACATAATATTTTCCTCCTCAGATACGTAGCTCGCTGCGGCCGGTGCAACCATTGTTTACAGCGTTGTTTGAGGTGTTGATTGTGACATCACAATGCAGATGCACGCGCAATGACCCTCCGGTGAATACGACCTCAAATCAGTGAATATGTAGTGTTACGAACTGTCTGCGCTTGTATAGATTATATAGGGGATATAAATAGACTATATAATAATTTATAATAATACAAACATCAAAATATACTGAGATCACATGATGGGCATGTTAATGGATTTCCTTTTTTAACGATACGAGTATTTTATTCTTGTAAAATGTATCCAAAATTATATATTTATCGATAAATGTTAAAGAAACAAATGTTCATTGTAAGTTAGGATGTCCTAACTTAAGATGTTCCTAAGTCACTGTCGAGATACATCTTATGATATGTCCTAAGTTGATCTTAGGATGTTCCTAAGTTTCTTCCTAAGTTATATCTTATGAATGGTCTTAGGACAAATCTTAGGAAAGTTTCATGAACATGCCTGCATATTTTTAAATTAAATGTATAAATTTTATCATTGAATTACTTTGACTGCTGATATTTTAGTATTGCCAAAGTTTAATGTGACGTTGGAACTTCCGCCATACGGAGTCAGCAATAGAATTGTTACAAGTATTAAAGTTATTTCCACGTACGTAGGATGGTGTCCAAAAATATAATTGAATTTAAAAAAGAAAAAATAATATATCGTATTCTTAAAAGTCATTCTAGACGATCTTATTTATCATTAAATTAAGTCCATTAATAATATTAGTAATATTTACTTTAAATTCAACGCTTTCTTTTTTGCTGCATTCACCGTAAATCTGCTTTATTTAAACAATATGATTAGAATTATATATTTGATTTCTACTTGTAGATACACTTTTGGTAAACCAGTAAAAGGAATGGTTGACATTAGAATCCGTTCGAAACATAACCATCTTTCTTCGGTGCATATGCAGCTCAGACAATGCCAAGGACATATTGTTGAGGTTTTCCATCGTGCCCCAGTAAGTCGTTTTATCCCTTCTTTGTAGTCATTGTTTAGACACCGTTAATTAAGTTTTAATTTATGTGATTCCACTCTCGTATGGCTTGCAAAATCTTTCAATGAATATAGTTTTTCAATGAAAGAAGTAAATATTATGTAGAAATGAAGTTATATAGTTACAATAAAAAAAGAAGAGGGGAGAACGAAGCGGGAAATGCCTATAGCGTCGGATATTGATACATCATATTCAATATGTGAATTGAGTATTTAAATTAACTTCTCATTATTAAAATGTATAAAATTATGAGAAAAAAAAATCCTTTTTCTGAGAGAAAAAATCGTAAAAGAATTTCTTTTATAATTTTTTAAAAAATAATATGATGAAATTCTTGGGATTCGAACCCTAGCAATAAAAATCAGACGTATAACTAATCATACTGCTTTGAGACTAACGCGCTAATCACACTTGTAAGGTACATGTATTGTGGGTCTTCGCTCGATGTTTTTGTAAACGAAAAAAAATGTATATCTTATTGCAAACTTTTAGAATTATCTCTCAAAAAATGGAGCGACGATCCACTCATTTTGAAAAAAAAAATCGTTAAAGTGTACGAAAATGATCGTTTTTGTTCTTTTAAGTGCGTGTATGCTTTTTCATAGGCATATAAATTTCAGTCTTTGTGAGATTTTTGTAAATTGTAGAGATTTTACATTAAGTATTAAATATTTGATATGAAATTTCAAATAAAATTTGGATATAATTGAGATTAAATTTTCAACTTCTTATCTGTTGCATTATAGGCACTTCGTCCGACTTATCCCCCCTCCCATTTTCTTTGTTATACATGTGTACAATAATCCATAATATATATTTCATGTAATCCATCAATATTTTATTAATTACAAAAAAGGTTAATAAATCTAACGTATTTCTTCATTCTCTATTATATCCCTATCAAATATTGTTTCTCAAGTATTCAAAATAATTACTAGTATATTATTATGTAACAAGGTTCTTTGCAAAGCTCCATAAATCACTTCTAATTTCATATCATGTTAATAAACATTGGTATCTAAAAATGCTTTTTCGGGATAGAAATTTCTACTTTTAATTAGACCTTTCTGAGAAGTTCAAAGAACCTTGAAGCACATGGAGAGGCATATAATGAAAACTGTTGCATGAAAAGATTTAATTTTCAAGCTTCATTTAAAGACTTTTTGAATTAAATTATAAATTAAAGAGTTGTCCTTCCTGGCTGAGGGTCGGAGTCCCTTAAGATCAAGACAATTGCTTCGCAAAGAGTTCACACAATTAAAGAAAATCTTTATTGAAGGTTATTCCAAGCATGGACTAGGTCGCCCTCTATATTTCGGCTAGATTCTGCTGCTGGAAAAGCTCTCAATCTCTGGTCCATCTTCTCCCATTCATGTTCTAAAGGATTGAGATATCGATGACATTGAAGCTTACCGAAATTGTTTTTACCCGACCATATGAATCCTACAGTACATAAGGTCTCCTTACACACATTCCCCACTCTTCAAGTTTGTTTCTAATAATTTGGATAATTAAGGACACTTTAATTAATTTTTAATGGTTGCAAAGCAATTGCACGTGCAGATAGGTTCCTTCCACAATAGTTAGTAATTCTTATGTAGTAGTCCTGTTGATGTGTCTTTGCAGTACGTGTATACGCCATGACCAAGGGCACTTCCGGTTCCGGTTTTAGTGAATTTCCGGTTAAACCCTATGATGGTTTAGTGGTATTTGTTGAAAATCAAGCAATTTTTAATGAATTTAAGGAATACAAATAAGGTTTGTGCATCTTCCTAACGGTATTTTTAACGGTTTTAAATAAAATAAGCAAATAAAAAGGAAGGAAATACAACTCTCCTTTACTACCATCAGCTTGAACCATGTCAACTTCACTTGCACATTGTCGTTAGTACATACACAGCATTTCAAACAAGTTTTTTTCTGTTTTTCCTAACAACTAAAAATGGAGAACACATGGAAATTTAAAAAAATGAAAGATACACCCGAAAACATATGAAACTCGCACTTAATGCTTTTTAACAAAAACGGTCATGGATGAGTAATTACATTTTCGTTTCCTTTTTTTTTTTTGGCCGTAACAGACAATCTTTGAAAAATTAAGTCAAAATTGTGAACAACTAGTTAATTAATTTTAAGGTTTTTAGCTCACCTGAGCCGAAGGCTCAAGTAAGCTTTTCTGATCACATTTTGTCCGCCGTCCGTCTGTCCGTCTGTCTGTAAACTTTTCACATTTTTGACTTCTTCTCAAGAACCGCTGTTCCAATTTCAACCAAAATTGCCACAAAGCATCCTTAGATAAAGGGGATAAAAGTTTGTTCAAATGAAGGACCACGCTCTCATTAAAGGGGAGATAACTGAGAATCAATGAAAATTTGGTGGCATGTTTTAAAAATCTTCTGAAGAACCACTGTGCCAGGAAACATGAAACTTATGGGGAAACATCCTCAGGTAGTGTAGATTCAAGTTTGTTCAAAACATGATCCCCGGGGTAGGGCGGGGCCAAAATGGCCGACCAAAGTTTTACATAGAAATATATAGGAAAAGTCTGTAAAAATCTTCTCAAGAATAACAAAGCCATAATTGATCATATTTACATGTATATGGAAGCATCCGCAGGTAGTTGTGATTCAAGTTTGTTCAAATCATGACCCCCGGGGGTAGGGCGGGGCCACAATGGCCGACCAAAATTTTACATACAAATATATAGGAAAATTCTTTAAAAATCATCTTCTCAAGTTAGCAAAACCATAACAGTTCAAAGGTTTACTTTTGGATTTAAACTTTTCAATAATAAACCAAAATCTACTTTTTCATAGCCACAGTGCTCAGGTTAGCAATGTGGCCCATGGGCCTTTTGTTAAATACTTAAAATAATATAAGTGGGGACTTAGAAATTTTGACAAGTATAGATTTCTAAATCTATCCAATTAAAGAAAATTGGTTTAAAAACATGTAATTCTTTACACAACTATATTTAAACTTTAAATGCATAATAAAATTATATTTTATTTTGAAGATAGATGGTCAGTATAAGTTTGATGTTGAAAACACGAAACTTAAGAGCATGGTGGAGAATTCTGGCTTCCAAAGTTTACATTACGCTAGCCTAGTATTTGAAGTGAATGTAACTGAATCCATAACAGGTTTACATCAAAGTGCATCTGGTACTGTTGAATTCTATGAAACTGAAAACAAATTACAGTTTCTCGAGTCTCTTCCATCAAAATTTAAACCTGGACTTAACTTCACAGTACTGGTGAGAAACGAGAATGTATTGAAAGAGTTATTGTATTGTATAAAATATACTGCTTAGAGTAAATTTTTCTTAATACAGATAATTTATAAAACTTGATTCACTAAATTTGCTCATATTAAAAGTAGAATTAGTTTCAGCTGTATCTCTTATATATGTTTGTATCTAATACAGGGCAGATTAACCAGTCATGATGACAAAGTTGTTTCCCCTTCAACTACCTCGAGGGTGAAGTTGACTGTAAGCCAAACCATCACCCTCCCCTCCGTCAGGTCTAACACTACCACGACAGAATCAGACCTACCCAATGAAAATACAACGATAATTAATATGACTTCAGAAGACACAGCGGAACAGCAGGAAATAGAAACTGAATTTGGTATTCTTTTGGAAGACTTGATACAAAATTCTCTAATGAGCAATACTGAAGAAAGAAACATGGAACCAGTATTTCTTGACCTTGACGCCAATGGAGTTTTCAAACATGAAATAACAATTCCCGAAGAAACTGAATCTATTTCTATAAAAGTAAGTCGTCATCGAGACTTCAGATGTTTTCTTTGTAAGTAAAACTTCCATTTAAAGAGTCTAATCCTTGTCGTCTGTTCTATAATAGCTTACTCATTCATTACTTATTTCAGGCAGAGTACAATGGTTTGTCTTCTTCCCTTTATTTATGGCCCAGTAAATCACCAAGTAACTCCTTCATGCAAGTCAAACTTCTCAACACAGGCAGGAAACCAAAGGTTTTCTTTCTTACTTCCAACATTTTTACATAAGCAGAATCAGTCTATGAATTCAAAATTCAATTAAGGTTGAATTACCAGGTATATTTAATTTATCAATAAAACATAATTTTCAGGTTATTACAGACGGGAAAACTTTTTTCGAGTAGCATATAGTTAATTAATCATGTTTATTAAATAATGCTTCACTGTGAAAATAGATTTCTATATGTCTCAGTTAATCCAACTAATACAAAAATGTCCCTTTCTAAAGAGGAAAAAATTATATGTCATTTTGGAATATTTTTAATATCCCAAACAACCAAAATAAATTTGAATTACTATATCTATAATGGATTCCAACACTTCACAAAAATCCATACAAAGATACAAAGTGGGTTCCAGTAAATGTTCTACCAAGCCTCTTTCTTTAATTCTCACTGAAATATTTAGAATAGTGAAGAAGAAATTTTAGGAGTACTCTGACAGACAAAACTAGAATATCAACAGTCTCAGTAAAAGTCATCATTTTGTAAGTTCTATGGTCGATTCAATGGCCTTATCAACAAATACAATTTATCATAAGTCATATGCTGACTGTCCTTTTTCATACGATTATATACACACTGAATTGTCGTTGGATTTTCCCGTTATTTCCCGATCATGACAGGAAGCGCATGGCAGGAGAGACCGGTCGACAGGGGATTATCACCCTCTCATGGCACCAGATCCCGTCTCTGATGTTTTGGAGGTCCTCGTTTGCTCTGCTCTTGTTTTGTATTGTACTATTAGTGTTTTAGCTTAATTTGGTCTAGATTTGAAAGTACATTAAAGATAGAAGAAAATTATACAGGTCTATAAACATTGAACTTTAAGAAAAATTGAAATAGTAATAATATAGAATAAAACGCTGGTGGTGAAAAGATGAAGTTGTAGCAATCAGAGCTATGCATAGATTTCTGCTATATACAGCAAATAAATTGCTCTCTCTCTATCTCTCTCTCTCTCTCTCTCAAAGTATTGTATCTTTTAATTGCCAGGTAGGATCTATCTCAGCATTTGAAATCAAGACCACTGAAAGTACTGCCAAAATATACTACCAAGTAAGAATTGACTTTAACATTTTGTTGTTATATGTATGTTTACAAACCTAAATAAAGATAATTTATGTTCTTTATAATAAGTGATTTATCTTATTTCTAAAAAAAATTAATAGTTAGCTTTATGCAAAAAATTAATTTTTTTCATCATTTTACCCTATACCATTTAGATCTCAAACGTTTTTATTTCTTGGTAATGACACCCCTGAATAATCACAATGAAGGCAATAATTTTCATACAATACAGATTATTTCAAAAGGCCGTATTGTTGAATCAGGGGACCTTGATATGCTATCTTCAAAACTGAAGAGATTTAACTTGACGATAATAAAAGAAATGATACCTCAGGCCCGCCTTATCGTCCATTACGTCAGGAAGGACGGAGAAATTGTAGCAGATGCTATTAGCTTTAATATTGATGGAAGCTATGATAACAAGGTCAGTGGACTTTCATTCTCATTTTGAAAACAAAATGCATCAACATAATCGGGAATGAAAAATAGTTTAAATTTGACAACCCAGAATATATATCAATTCACTTATATGAAACTCGTATAATAGATAGAAATAGACTTTGACGTACAGGAGACACGCCCCGGAAATGAAGTGGTGGTGTCCGTCAAAGCGGATCCAGATTCCACGGTTCATTTGTTGGCGGTAGATAAGAGTGTTTTGATTTTACGTGATGACAACGACGTCAAAGAAAGCAGGGTAAACTATTGAGAAAGGTCATTTGAAAAACATCATTTTGAAAGATAATTAGTTGAACTATATTTATACAATCATTCAGGAAACATGGTAACAACGATTCTGAGTTTATCACACATATCCGAATCTATATATGTATTTTCATACAAAATAAAAATGTAATTCATATTTCTTTGTCTCTGAAGAATATTTATTTTTTAGAATGCTCTCTAATTTATTTAAGCATCTTAATTTTATAACTTTGGTATGAATAAAGAAATATTTATTACAATTCGAGGAGTGATCAAAATGTTCGTGAACTAATCGAAAACCTTCCATTTTTTTTAATGATATAGGGTTTCATTGTTGAAACTTTGTGAAGGAATTCCTCTCTGATATTCAAGAGCAGCTGCAACCGTTTTGCTCTAGGTGGTCACGTGACATGCTCCCTGGCTTCTGTCACAGAAGTTAAAAGATTATTTCTTAATACACAAAGTATTTTTATAATAAAAAGAGCACATTTGTCAGAAATATCCAAAGTAAAAAAAAAATTTTCAAATGATCATGGTGACCATCATAACCCGAATCCTATGTCTTGTGAGCGTCGTTTATTCAAAGTGAATAAAATATTTAATTACATATGCTATTTATAGAATATGTGTATTACTCTTTACGTGCCATAAGTGTGATTTTGTAAATATGGAGATAGTTCGCGAACCTTTTGATCACCCCTATTGTAAAGAATTGTCATATTAAGATATTTAAACGGTATTGTAGGTACTAGAGGAACTGAATAGCTACGACAAGTACTGCCATTATGATGAGGGTGATAAGTTCTGTCATTTTCGGTTACCCAGCTTCTCCGGATCACAACGTACTGATGAACTGTTCAAGGTACGACCTCAATATTCCCATCTCTTAAATTTGTACTGCTAAATGCTCTTCTTGTATGATATTTTTTTTAATAAAATTTTAATTTGTCCAATGATGGCCAAAGCTCGGCAATAGTATGGGTGGATAAAGATATTCTTTTCCAAATGATCATAGTGACCATCATAACCCGAGTCCTTTGTCTTGTGAGCGTCGTTTATTGGATAAAACATTTAATTACTTAATTATGATAATAATTTGATCAATATGATAATATATATTCAATCTATATGATCAATCACTAGGAGTCGTTATGTTTAATGACATCAATACCAGAAATATACAAATATAGTGAATAGCCACTTATGTTTTGTAAACCTTTCTATTCTATTTGTAATTTTCAGGGTTCTCCATCATTGTTTTACTGTGTTGCAGAGTTTACGCGAAGCACTTAAATTTCGCGCTATTTTTGCGATTTATTTCGCACTTGTAACACTTTTCATTATAATTCTAAAAGAAAACATGCGCACACTTTAAAAAAAATCACTAATTCGTTACAGAAATGGAATGATCGTACATATTGATGAAAATTAAAACACGTGTTTTGAGAATCAGAGGAAATTCTAGTCGATAAAGTCGAACAAATTACCATTTTTGAAAATAAATTTGTTTTTAATTTTTTGTCAGTTTTTTATCGAATTACCGAATTGCAAAAAAGAGATAATTTAGAACAGTATGATACTCTTAAGAGTTCCTTGAAAAATAAAACCAATTTATCAATTAAATGATTTCGGTACGATGTTATGTTTGACTTACAGGGCTAACATAATTCTGGAGTCGTGGTTCAATAGAAAAGGCATTTTTATTTTTTTTCTTAAAAATAATTCAATGTCTTTTTAATGCAACTACCAATTCACCCTTACATGGAAGTGTAAAACAAATTGTCTTTGTTCCTTTATGAGTTTAAGTCCGGCGAGGGTTTAGGAGATAATTGATTATGCAAGATTAAGCCCTAGTTAAGTGCTCTTAGACAACCCTGTTAGAATTGAAAGACGCTATAATTGTTTGATTAAAGTTTCAGTTAGAGAAAATTTATATGTTTGGATTTTCTGATTATCACAGATCTTAATGTGTTTGCAAATTTTTTACTGTGTCGCACACATAAAACTTGAATCGTTACAGTGTCGGAGAAAAATTTTACTTTTTCGGGAGCAACACAGTAGAACAGCTTATGGAGAACCCTGCATTTCAATTATCCGTCCTTATTTCCTACCACTTTTCTTTGTACATTAATTTTCTTTCATCTCTATTGTTTGTCCCAAGATCCTGACATTCTTAGTGTATTTGTGGTTTGTATTTGTACTGTTGTTCCTTATTCTGACAATCTTCTCGCATTGGTGGTTTGTCATCTCTTTTATTCGAGGTCCTGTAAATCTTTTCTATACTAGTATAGTGGACGTTTGTACATCAAACACATTGAGATAACGAAAAGTAATTAAGATCAAAAGGCATTCAAACAATACAAAAAAGGAGCAGAGCTAACGCGGACCTCCAAAACATCAGATGCCATGAAGGAGTGAGCATCCAGAGCCACCGCTCACACCTGACGTGTGCTCCTAGGTTCTAACATGACTTAAGGTCAGACGAGACGTTCCTCAAAATATGTTTTGTATATTTTCGTAATGTATGAAAAATATTCAAAATTTTAATGACATTCTGATTTCTAAATCAGTTTATAAACGTTTTTAAAAGATCCATTTTTTATGAGTAAACATGTTTAGGTAGCAATACCTCAATGACAAACTCTTACAAAAATGTATCTATTATTAAGGAACATCTCGTCTGTCCTTAAGTCTTGACAATCCTCTTTATACAAGTGGTTTGGTGATTGTCATTTCTATTGTTTGTCCCATGTCCTGTAAATCTTCTCTGCATTAATGCTGTTCCAAAAAGGTGAACTTTTTCAATAATGATTTTCACTAATATTTAAAAAAAATAATTAAAAATGAAGTGAATTAAAATTAACAATTTTCTAATGATTTACAGTGATTTCCGTAAAAATATATACCAGTACCAAGGTGACTAAAGTGAACATAGAGGCACATGGACTCTTTTGGAGGTGTCTCTTCATAAAAAGAATTTCTTTATTTTAATTTTCAGACAGGAAGCTATAAGTAATTTTTTTTCATTTGTAGGAGAACGGATTAGCTGTTCTTACGGACGCTCAGATTCATAAATACAAAAAACGTAGTAAGTAGCACATTCCATTACCGTCATTTTTTTTATAAATAATCATTTTTTTGTAAATAAATAAAAACGACAATAGAATAATATTTATATTTTTAAAATGGTTATTATTCCATTTCATAAATAAAATTGAAATTTACGTACGACTATGTTTATGGTATATATAATTTTGAATAATTTAGATTTTTTTATTTAATGTGATTTTGTAAGTACATGTATGAAGAAATCTTATTAAAGCACTGAAAATACAAAAAAAATTACATTTTTCTGTGCATCTGGAACAATAATAAATAATATTTTGCAGACATACAATCTTGAGCGATACGTTAATTTCTAGAATCTGTTTATTGAAGATTAAGAGTTTGCCATTTTTAACCATTTAGCTTTTGCACGCCTAAACCATCAGGGATAAAAAAAAAATTATTACCTTGTATTTCCCATCTCTTCACCCTAAAACATTCCATTTTGTAACTTGTGGCATTTTTTTTCATACTTAATTTGTTCAAGTGATAAAAACATTCTTTTTGTCATGATTAGAATAGTCCATAAATAGTATTTGATCTGATTAAGTTTATTTATCTTCAGATTAATTCTTTGAAAATATATCTTTTAAATAGATATTTGACCCTTCAATTTCCGAATTTTCGAACATGTCACATTCACTAAGTTAGGAGCTTCAAGATTAATTATTTTCATAACATACTAGTATGTCATTTTGAAGGACTTTAAGCGTTAAACAAATACGCTCGTATAGGGTTCACCCCACACACAAAACAACACTGATTTTGTCTTCAGCATTCTGATGATTTAATAAAAACTTTCAGTAATTGCTTACAAATCTAATAGCTATCATTCGAAAATGTTAAAAACAACCATATTGATTATTGTTACCAGTTTAATGGTCACCTAAATTGGTTAATTTAAGTTGAGGTCTTCCGATTTTCGATGCATTATTCTGACCACACTTTATTATCGCATCCACAGACATGAAGCATACAGAGGATTAAAGAAATTTTGAAACTAGTTACATGTAACTAATTTTGCAACAATGACTTTCATTAGTTTTATTACAGTGTAATGGTTTTCACTATATGGCTTTCATACTTCATATTTATATTCTTTGTAATTAGAGCTTTCTTTGGGTTCCAACATATTTGACCTATTTACATTGAGTTTGACAGCCTTTTGCAGAAAAGTACCAATCTTTAACCTCGGTCAAAAGTTTAGAGCAGATCGTGTTTGGACTCTCAGCCTTCCTATGTGTATTCATTTTGACGAGATCTTTCATCTTTGACATTGACCTTTTTTACCTACTTTTAAAAACCTTGAATCATGGCAAAAACTCTGCACAAGTGGTACTAGGGCCTTCATTTTCACTCCTATATTTCTTTTTGGATGGCCTTCCCTGGGGGTAAAAACAAATTGGTGACCTACTTTATAAAATCTTTGACCCTTGGCCTTTATATTTGAAGACTTGAGCTCATTTTCATACTTAATATGCGTATTTCTTGTGACAAGACATCCGCTTGGTTATCTTTTTTCCTATTTTTTCTTAACCTAATCGTATTTTGACTTACTTTCGAAAAACTTTAACCTTTGCTATTACTTTACAGTGGTTGGTCATATACACTGGACAAATTAGTAACGCACCACCTAAGAAAATTAATATTTTACTTTTAAAAACCTCTTTATGTTGCATTTGATATATAGATATGTTACTTTAACAAAAAATAAGGCATATTAATGTCAAACCTAATTAATTATACGATGTTTATTGAAGTGTGACCAACTCATAGAAAAAATTGTTAACTATAGATAACCAGGGCATTAAGTTAGCAGCATACAATAAGTTGAAAATTGTTCCACAAAACTGGGACAACCGGAAGTGGAGTGGATTTGGTATGGAGACTAAGGTATCAGATCATTGCTAGGAAATATTGGAGTCAATGACTGTTAGTTATTTGATTTTCAACTGGGGGACTACTCCTGTTGCAATCTCACACACCACTTTAGTGATCAAGAATTTCATATTTGTGCAAAAATGGTGCGCAGTGAAATCTGGAAATAGGTCATTTAAGGGTTTTTTTATGATGCCAAGACATTTGTCAATCCCACTGCTTTTGAAATAATGGCATATCATTAACACTTAAACCGATGCGGCAAATGTTCAATTTACATATGAAAATTAACAAGTGGTGCGTTAGCAGTTTTATCTAGTGTACCTTTCATATTTTACAAGTAACTTTTTTTTCAAACAAAAACTTTCATTGGTTACCAACAATTTTTAATCTTCTGAACTTAGAGTTTGACTTGCGTTGGAAAAAAACTTGAACTTTCTCCATTAGCAGCCACATCATTGTTACACAAACACATCTCGTTAATAAGGAAGTTGAATTAACATTCTGTGGTGTTATGTCGTTAATTTGCCTAAATTGTATATTTTTATTAAAGTTTTCTTCTCGATGCAAAAATAAAGCGGAAACACTAATACTTTGTAGTAAATTTGTGTAATCTGTAAATGAACGTTATATTACAGTGGAGATGGCAGCAATGATGTTAAGAGACCAATTCTTTGATGGTTTTATAACAGAACCAAAAAAGCATGTTCGAACGTTGTTTCCAGAAACCTGGTTTTGGTTAAATAAAACAGTAGGGTATGTATTAAATATTATATATAACTGTTTTGTAAAACTAAAATGTAAATAAAACGAACAGGGATCATTAAATTATGAGCAGATCTAACACGAACCTCTGAAAACAGGGGATCAGGTGCCATAGAGGATTAGCCATCCCTTGTCGACTGGTTACAAATGTTATGATTGACCAAACTGGGAAAATTTATAGAAAGTGAAGAAAATGATCTAAAAATTTATATGAAAGGCGTCAGTCTAGTCAAGATCCATCATAACGACATATCGATGACTAGGTAATTATACCAGACACAAAATTTGTAAAAGGTTGACTTTGAAACTAGATTGTTTTTAAATTTCATATTATAAACTTCATATGCAGGTAGAAATAGTACATAGCACCTTTAAGGAAGGTGACAGTGAAAACGTCGAAGTCATCAAGTTACGAATATATCATAAGCCTAAGTTGTTAGTTTGTTTTCAATACTCATTTCTATTAAAACATCCAATTACATGTAAACTTACATATATGCTCACACCTCCATGGCACCTGATCCCACCTCTGATGATTTAGAGGTCTGTGTTTGCTCCATCCTGATTTGTATTGTTTAAGTTAGAATACTTTTCCTTATTTTCATATATATTTCACTAGGCAAAATAAAAAAAGATTCAGGTAAAAACAATAGCACTTTTATCTTCAGACGTTTCACAAGTACATAATCACGGATTTTTTTTACCGTAATGTACAAAAAATATTTTAGAAATCATTATCTTAAATTGAATTTGAGGCCTTCCTTTTTATACGTCATTATTTTTTGAGCAATTTTTCAAAAACACAACCTTTACAGCCCGAACGGTATGACGTCACTCAGTGTTCCTGTACCTGATACTATCACTACGTGGGTCGCTACAGCATTTGCTGTCAATCCTAACTCTGGACTGGGACTGGACCCGTCCCCTGCTAACGTGAGAAATATTTGTGGTATCTCTAACCTGTAAACAGTTTATAATAAATATGTCCTTGAAATCCACTGTTTCAGCCATTATTTTCAAAACTCATTGCAAATTTATTTAACGTTAAATGCATGAAAACAATTGCATGATAATTGATAATTGATCAATTTTTAACGATAACCATGTACAGTGGATCAAACCAGTCCTTGAAATATATAGGTTTTGTTTTCTTCTTCTGTTCATTCAAGTTTTATTTGTCAGATGACAACCCTGTATTTTTTCAATGTATTAGTATCAATTCGATTACAGCTCAGAGTGTTTCAGCCTTTCTTTGTGGATCTGACTTTGCCTTACTCCGTTATACGTGGGGAACTTGTGGTTCTTCAAGCTAATGTATTTAACTACCTAAAGAAAGATATCAAGGTATGGAAAATAATTATGTAAACATTTTTAATGATGTTCAATGGGCCTTTGCCAATTATTGTTATTGAGTTTGTGACAATAAATATCTGTATTTGTATTTGTGAAACGAAAATTTTCGTATTTTTTTCTCAGAAATGGGAGAAGTGCACGTAATTCGTGCAATATTAAAATGTAAACATCGTGTTCATGTTCTTCTTCGCCCTATAACTATAGTCCTGCTGAACACGTCATAACAAGTGACGTAAATATAAATAATGATGACCTTAGATCACCTTAAAAGGTCCTAAAAATATAGGAACCCCTGGCGTGGGAATTTCATAAATATTATTGATTCTGTTGAAAATTACGCCAGAAGATGGGCCAGATATGAAAAAGAAGACGTTGACACCTTGTTCGAATGGATGAAATGCATCAGATCCATGTTAGAGTTACGTATGAAAAGATTGAGGGGCAATATGAAAACCATCTATCCTTCTGTGTTCAATAATCCAGAAGTGGAAAAAAAATTAGATAGATTACATGATTAGTACGTACTGGTCCCTGTCGACAAAGCAGGTAACAACATTGTCTTCGTCTGTAAGGCTCATTATATAAATTTTATTTTAGAAGAACTTGAATTAAATTCTACAAATGGTTATCCTACTTATACTCATACTTCCCTTTCAAGGGAAGAAATTCTTCAAAATCATACGTCAGTTTTAAATATTTTATTTTCAACAGAGCCAAAATGAATTTGAACTACCCTATATATATTGGATTCCGAAACGTCATAAAAATCCTAACAAACAAAGATTCATTGCAGGTTCCAGTAAATGTTCAATCAAGCCTCTTTCGTTACTCCTCACTAAAATATTGCCAGATGTGAAGAAAAATCTTCTAGAGTACTGTGCAACAATATATTCAAGAAGTTGTATGAATCAGATGTGGATACTAAAAAATTCCAAAGAACTTTTGGACAACTTGAAATCACAAGATTTTACCAAATCAACAGCTTAAAAACTTATGATTTTGTACACAACCAATCCCCACGATAAATTAAAGTCCAGGCTTTTTGATATCATCGACAGCTGCTTTTTTTAATAAAAATGGAACACGTAAATTTACTTATCTAGTCATTGGTTATATGAGAAATTATTTTATTAAAACACATTCTGATTGCACACACAAGTACTCTGAAGTTTACATCAAAGAGATGCTTGAGTTTCTGATTGACAATATCTATGTAGTTTTTGGAGACCAGGTATTCCAACAATCTACTGGAATTCCCATGGGTACCAATTGCGCTCCGTTATTAGCAGACCTATTTTTTAAATCTTATGCATGAAAAGAAGAAGACATTTACTGTGGCCTTCAACTCGACTTTTAGATATATCGACGTCAATTAACAATGGTGATTTCCATTCCTACGTCGATACGATATATGCTAATGAGCTTTAGATAAAAGATACCACAGAGTCTGACACATCTGTTTCATACTTGGATATTTTACTTGAAAAAGACGTTCAAGGCAGTCTTACAACCAAGCTATATGATAAACGTGGTGACTTTTCTATAGTCAACTTACCTTACTTATGCAGCAATATATCTTCATCACCTTCATACGGAATAAACATCTCAGTTGATTCGATACACATAAGCATGCTCCACGTATGAACAATTTCTAAAATGAGATAAATTATTGACAATCAAGTTGATTAGACAAGAATATCAGCAGATTCGTTTAAAGTCATCATCTAGTAAGTCTAACGGTCGATACAATGACATTGTCAGCAAATAAAATTTATCATTGAGTCAAATGCTGACTGACGTTTTTTATTCTAATTGTTGTCCATTATTTATACACTAAATTGACACCGGATTTTTCCGTTATTACCTGTTAATGCCAAGGAGCACACGGCGGATGTGACTGTTTGTCATGGGATGCTCACTCCTTCATGACACCTGATCTCACCTCTCATCTTTTAGAGGTCTCTGCTCTGCTCCTATTTTGTATTGTTTTATGGACTTTGATATTGAATACTGTTCGTTATCTCCATATCCTTCATGTATTATTTTATATTTTCTTTTTTCAGGTTCTCATTATCATTGATAAAAACAAGGCCTTCAAAAATGTTGTCACTTACTTAAAAGACAACCAAGTAAAATCTGGGAGATTTTCATTCAGAATTGGACGAACATTCAATGTATGATATTTGTATCTTCAATTTACTTTTGTTTCTACTTACATATTTCTTTGAATTAGCTATAACAAGTATAGAAGCCCAATACATAAAACACCCACTACACTTACAATGACACAAATTAAATTTCTTCAATGCGTTTAAAAACGCCTTCTTTCAGTTTCTTTTAGTTATCCTTATTCTATTGTACTCTGTTTGAAACCTTTTGCATTACTCTAAAACG
Source organism: Saccostrea glomerata (assembly GCA_003671525.1). Classification (NCBI taxonomy): domain Eukaryota; kingdom Metazoa; phylum Mollusca; class Bivalvia; order Ostreida; family Ostreidae; genus Saccostrea; species Saccostrea glomerata. The sequence goes on from PRKT01000491.1 coordinate 183,220, forward strand.
TGATATCTAATGACCAGTCGTTCATTTCCATGTACTTGCTTGATTGTATTGCAATATTGGTTTTATTGTAGATAGCACCTGGGGAGATCTATCCTGTCTATTTTCCTATTGTTCCTTCTGAGATTGGTGATATTAAGATAAATATCACCGCCACGTCAACTGGTGCTAGTGATTCCATCATCCGGACACTCAAAGTGGAGGTCAGCGATATCGAGAATAAATATTTTGAGATTTGTCAAATATATTCAGCTGAATATATATTCTACAGAAAAAATTCCAATAGATAACTTTATCCTATAATAGAAAAGAATAAAATATTTTCTAATTCAATTAAAAGCAATTACAAAACAATATATGCTCATACTGTATAGAAAAACATTCTTTGTTTCATTTGCAATCATTTATTAAACTCTTCAGCCCGAGGGAGTTGAGAAGGAATTTAACAACCCTGTGCTGATAAATACTGGAGATTCTGGCACATTTTCCGATGATGTAGAAATATCATTTCCACCAAATACTGTGGCCGGATCAAAGCGTGTCAGAGCATCAGTTATTGGTTTGTTTGTTTTTAGGTCACCTGAGTCACTCATGTAACCTATTGATATTTGCTTTGTCCGTCGTCGCAGCTTCTTCTCTGCCACCACTGAACCAGTTTAAACGAACTTTGGCCTAGAGCCTGTATGCGTGAAGGAGAACAAAATTTTGAATGTAATGGCCCCTTAGGATGCAGTCAAAAACCATAAATATTAATGCAATCTTTAAAAATATTTTCCGTTACTCCTGGACATCAAGCAGTCAAACTGTTTGCATGGTTCTAATTAGCATTTAGTCATCTTCAAAAACTATTAAATTCATGGCCCCAGGGTCCGGAGTTCTAGTGCCAGGGCGGGGCTATATAGATTTATATTGAAAATGCATTATTTCTTTAAAAATCTTCTCTGTTCCATGGTACAAAATAAACTAAGAATATAGTTATTATATATAAAAGTGCCTCTTTCAAAATTGTGAATTTCTTGACCCCATGGTCAGTAGTTCATGTCGTGGTAAAAAGGGGAGAGATTAATAATAGATGTTTTATTTTTTGGATACTTATCATACTATTTTTCTCGCTTTTGGCAGCAGAGCTTCATTTTTTCAGTTTATGGGTCCTCTAAATAGTTGCACTTATGTGACCGTTGGGCCTGTTGTTTTTCTTTTTTTCTGACCAAAAGAATTCCTTCAAGATGAGCAATAAACATATTGACAATCAAGTTTACGATAATTTTTTTAGTTTTTGTCCGGCAAAAATATCTATCATTAAATCGAATCCTGATTGATGTTTTTATTAATATTTTACCGATTGTATCATGTAATTGAACAGTTTTTCTTGTTTGCCTTAATATGACAAGGAGCACCCAGGGGGTTGGCAGTTAATATTTCCACTCCAGGTATTTACACATCTCATCCCGCCTCTATTATATTTCGGAGGTCCCTGTTTACTCTGTTCTCGATTTGTATTATTTTAGTGGGGTTTTTAGCGTTATCACTGTTCTATATTTTTTAATATTCTGAAAGTAAAAAAACAAACGCAGGGAAGCAAAATATTCGAAATTTTTAGACCGCATGACCGAAAATTGAAAATCACAAAAATTGGTGGGATGAAAATTAATTACTATGCACCAAAATGATCAGAATTACACAACTGAAAAATATATGACGTTATGTAGGGAAAAAAACTATTAGGCCCAAAACATGTGCAAATTCATGATGTTGAGTTTGTCAATAAATCTTGTTGTTCAATTTGATTCACCTAAAGAACATGTATACACATTTTTCCCATATTTAAAGACGATATGAATTTCGAATTTCTTGCAATCTTGGTGCAGTTTACTTAAGTTGCACGGGGTCTGATTTTCGAATTGCCAAAGGAAGGACAAAGGCAACAGCGGGTTACTAAGCAGTTTCATGTAAATTTTTCCCTATATAATGTGTTTTCCGTTGTCAGAGAGGGCCTGGAATGGTTTCCAACCAACGTGATGATGACGTTGACGTGAAACAGAGTCACATTACGATCGAGTTATTCGTCCTGCAACTTCTTTAATCGCCACCATACTATAACAATTCACTGTTAATACAGTAGACTATCATAATCATTACATTCACCCCAAAACTGAAAGCAACCGATTGGGCAATTTGGGTTAACTTTACGTGTGTGTTCCTCTCACTGGCGCATGCGCGCGTCTTTTGACTAATTTTTCGGTGGGGTTGCCCTACCCAATATAGCCAGGGTTTGAAAGATAAAAACTGATGAATTCTGATGTGAAGGGGAATCTAGATTGTGACAGAGGCGCGGGAGAGAGATTGAAGACAATGAGAGCTTTCGATTTTCACTTTTTGATGGTATCGTCATATGAGTTTCAAATCAAATGAGATTTTGGTTATATCTTCGTTAAAGATGATTTAAAAAGTACGATAGGAATACTGAAAATAATGATACTGTAATCCAACTTTTATTCGCGACGACTTTATTTCGCGATTTATCGAGGTTGAACTAGTTGGCGACGATTAATTTTCGCGATCAAGTCTTTTTGGATTTGTAGTCAATAGACACATTAACTTATAGGACCGGTTCGCGGCGAGAAATATTCGCGATGAAGATGTTCTCGCGAACTTCGCGAAAATTTCTCGCACGCGAATAAAAGTTGGTTTACAGTAAGATGAATAAATTTAATTCGCCTGAAATGTTTACCCTAAGTTTCTTTTTCCTTTCAGTATATTTCATAGCAATATAATCTACTTGACACTTCGTTGCCATTCATTCAAACTTATATAGGGAATTTATTTTTTTACTTTTGACAAGTACGCAAAAAAATTGAATGAAAGTGTTTCTTCTTAAGGAGATTCAGAAGGAAATTTGCACTAATGTATGTCTTATATTATCTTTTTTTATCTCGCAGGTGATGTGATGGGTCCATCAATCAGTGGTCTTGCATCATTGTTGAAGATGCCATATGGATGTGGTGAACAGAACATGTTGAATTTTGCTCCCAATATTTTTGTATGGAAATACCTCACAATAACAAATAATCTCACACCAGATCTAGAGAGGAAAGCTAAAGAATATATGATCAAAGGTTTATTTGTTTACTTTGTCTTACGATCCTCTAATAGTATTATAAAATAATTCTATCTTACTTCCATTCTCACGAACCGTGTAGTGTAGGGCGTCGCCGCGAGAATTCCATCGGCATTGAAAGCAAGTTTTTTGACTTGCCTAGTTAGCCGAGCGGTCTAACGTGCTGTTCCTGTACTGCTAGGAGACATATTTCGTAGGTCGAAAGTTCAACCCCGGGTTGAGGCGGAAGTGTGTATCTTACAAAAGTTGATTTCTTTGTTCTTTCTGTATGTTCAAAATTAAAATTTTTGGCATATGTTAAAGCTATTGGTGTTTGTTACTTTCAGGTTACCAGCGGCAAATGACATATGTCCATCAAGACGGATCATACAGCGCTTTTGGCAAGAGTGACGCTTCAGGCAGTACTTGGTAAGAAACAAATTTGTTTACCTTAATTCAGGTTTGGTTAGGTCTCAAAAAACTTTGGAACTGTTTACGGTAATCAATAAAAATCAAATTTGTTGGATATAAGAAAAATTATCTTTTTCATTTTGATGTAGACCTTAGGGATACTTGTATTTCTGTTACTACGTGTGTAAATACTAACCAAATTTTGAGGAATAAACAAAATTACAGGTTGACTGCTTTTGTCGTCAAGTCGTTTTCTCAGGCCTCTGATTTGATCACCATTGACAAGGATGTCGTAAATTATGCCGTTTCGTGGCTTACTTCTCAACAAAACAAAAATGGAACATTCAGAGAACCAGGCAGAGTCATAAACAAAGCAATGCAGGTAATACGTCCATAACTGATTGTATCACACGTAACTATATCAGGGGCAAAGTCTTCATTACGTTTTGTAAAAAAAATATAAAAGGTAAAGATATGAACAGTGATCGATAGAAAATATTTAAATAAAACAACATATGTGAAGAGGTGGGATCAGGTGCCTTGGAGGAGTAAGCATTCCCCGTTGACCGGTCACACCCACCGTGAGTCCTATGTATTGATCAGGTAGGCAGCACATTCTTTAAATTCAGGTTAAAAACAAAAGTCTAAAAAGATGATTTGATACTAAGTATATGCACTGTATTATAATGTATATGAAACATAAATTTCCAAGGTTCCGTAGAACCTCTCCTGGAGTATTCTTGAAAACGTCGGGAAAAAATAAAAAAAATGTTGCAAGAAGCATGAAATATCTCAAAAACAAGTCATGCATGTGTGTGTAAATGGCCCAGGCGGTATTTGAATATGTAGATTCTGCATCACACTAGGACGATCTCTGTGGAAACGAATTATCTGTAAAAATCTAACAACACGTTCAGTTTTGGAAAGGGAAAGGCGCTTAATTGTTACTGGTTTTGTGAAAGCAAAATTAAGAAGTAAAATACTAGTAAGTTAACACTGACAAACACATAAATGCTACTGAAACAATTTTTTTAGCAAAACAAATTAATGAGCAGATCTCTAGACCATAAACTGAGAACAGATTCAAGTCAAAATTTTAAATCTAAATATCTCGAGTTTTTTTTAACATACTAGTATGCCATTCACAATTTTGCAGATTTGAATGATATTTTAATTTAAGCTTATGATTGTAATTTTGTTTAATTATGAAAATATTTCAAAAATTGTGTTGACTTGAAATTCTGACTCAAGACTGTTTTCAGTTTATGGTCGTAGGGCCAGATATTGGACCAGGCTAGGGATATTTGAATCTCGTGATGCTATATATTTTTATCTCACCTGAGCTGAAAGCCGTTGCCCTTCCGTCCGTCTGTAAACTTTTCATATTTCAACTCCTCAAGAACCACTGGGCCAATTTTAATTAAACTTAAACTAAGTATCCTTAGGTGAAGAGGAATTTAAACTGATAAAATAAAGGGCCAAGTCTTTCTAAGGGGTTTTTCTAAGGGGAGATAATTAAGAAAATACAAAAATAGTGTGGGGTCATTAAAATATTCTTCTCAATATTCTTCTCAAGGAAAAAGGAAAAAACTTTTTCTTAAAAACCACTGGCCCAGAAAAGTGAAACTTATGTTGAAGTATCCTTTATTAGTTTTGATTCTAAATTGTTCAAATCATGACCCCCCGGGGTAGGGCGGGGCCACGATAGGGAATCCAAGTTTTACATAGAAATATATAGTAAAATGACTTTAAAATCCTGTACGAATAGTTCGAATCATGACCCTTTTGGATTGGGAAAGGTCAAGATAGGTAATACAAAGGGGGAAATCTGTTAAATAACAGAATGACCAAAGTTACTAAGGTGAGCGGTGTGGTCTATGGACGTCTTGTTTACGTTAATATAATGTTGTTAAGTGTGATCCGGGGTTATCAAATGTGTCATTTTAAAAATTAAGTTGATTGATTTCTATTAAATCGACTGGAATGAATCTTCAACATCAGCGAAATAAATATTTTTAGCTCACCTGAGCCGAAGGCTCAAGTGAGCTTTTCTGATCAAAATTTGTCCGTTGTCTGTCGTCGTTGTCGTTGTTGTTGTCGTTGTCGTCGTAAACTTTTCACATTTTCATCTTCTTCTCAAGAACCATTGGGCCAATTTCAACCAAACTTGGCACAAAGTATCATTGGGTAAAGGGAATTCAAGTTTGTTCAAATGAAGGGCCACGCCCTTTTCCAAGGGGAGATAATCATGAATTTGTTAAAAATTAATGACATTTTTAAAAAATCTTCTTCTCAAGAACCGCTGGGCCAGGAAAGATGAAACTCATGTGGAAGCATCCTCAGGTAGTGTAGATTCAAGTTTGTTCAAATCATGACCCCTGGTGCAAGGGTGGGGCCAAAATGGCCGACCCAAGTTTTACATAGGAATAT
>PRKT01000491.1:190437-228421 GCA_003671525.1 Saccostrea glomerata
TCTTCTTCTCCAGAACCACTGGGCCAGGAAAGATGAAATTCATGTGGAATCATCCTCAGGTAGTGCAGATTCAAGTTTGTTCAAATCATGACCTTGGGGCTAGGGTGGGGCCAAAATGGCCGACCCAAGTTTTACATAGGGATATACATGTATAGGGAATCTTTTAAAATCTTCTTTACAAGTACTTCAAAGCTATGATTAGTGATATTTATATGGAATCATCCTCAGGTAGTGTAGATTCTAGTTTGTTCAAATGATGAACGCCTGGAGGGGGGGGGTGATATTTATATGGAATCATCCTCAGGTAGTGTAGATTCTAGTTTGTTCAAATGATGAACGCCGGGGGGGGGGGTAAATTCAAGCCTGATGTGCTCAGGTGAGCGCTGTGGCCCCTGGGCCTCTTGTTTACAAATAGTATTGTTTTTATTTGAATTTTCTTGAAAGTGGTATAACGAAGATTGGCATCGTTCAAATCAGCTGACTATGGAAATTGAAAACGGTACATCATTGAATCTGTTGTCTGAATATGTTTCTGTACAGAAAAAAAAACTCACAGATTTTTTTTTTATTTTAAGGGTGGCTCAGCAGCAGGCGAGAGGACTCTCACGGCGTTTTCTCTTATCGCTCTCAAAGAAGCAGAGAACATGCAGGGAGTATGTCTTTTTTAAATGATTATTTTGACACTGAAAGAAAGGTGAGTGGTATTAATATAAATATTTTAAATGAATTAGCTATTGAAATGATCCACTCTTATAAACAGTCTTCAAAGAGCAAGAGCCATCTTATGCATAAAATGGCCCTGTACTTATATCAATTAATTAACTATCACCCTCTTTCCCATTTCATATATCAAAATAAAGTAGACACTTGGTGCTTTCTTTTTCTATAAAAAAATTTTGTTTTGAGAATCCAGATATTGTAAAACAGGTTTAAGAAATTGCAATGTTCTTGAAATTTGCAGAAAACACGCGTATTTCACTCCCTTCAGCAAATAATTAAGCTATGAGCAAAGCCCACGATCCAAAAAATAAAACATGTTTTTTGATCCTCAGTAACAGAGCTTTCATTACGTATTTGCATATTTTGCATCAGAAATTGTGCTCTATATAAGATATTGAAAAAATGCTTCAACTTTAGGTCATTTTCATAGGAATTTACAGGATATGAGGGAAATGACGCATTTTATGACGTCATGAACCATTGACTAGATGGGAAATTACGTCACGATTATTAGATACTGTAGATCACTCAATTTTCGCGAGACCTTATTTTCGCGAGATAGTCATTGACTCTTGATTAGCGAGACAAAATTTTCGCGAATTGTGGTTATTGCTCTATATAATCTTAGGGAAAACTATTATACGCGAGAATTAAATTTTCGCGAACACACTGACTCGCGTAATTTCGCGAAAATAAAGTTCTCGCGAATAAAATGTGATTTACAGTACATGGTCACCAACACTCCAAGTGATAAATACAGCATTTGCAACCTAAAATGAGCAGTTTTGATCGCAGCTAGGATAAGGCTGCCCGTAAAATATCAAACTGTTCAAACTGTAGTAACTTCTCTGAACTACCTAGATCTAACGTCATAATGAGTATGACGTCAAGTCACTGCATACTTGAGCTGACATGACGGGGAAAAATCATAAATTTTATATGACATGTAGTTTATTTTCGGGACTTGTTGTTTAATTTAAGTGTAAGGATTGCTTTTTAAGCTCGAGTGTGCTGTTTTGATGTTGAACATTTGAACTTTAAATATCCTTATTCCTTTTGCTTGTCCGACATGCACATATTCAAACAATAGCAAAAAATTATGTGTGAAACGCTCCCCTTACACGTCCCTAGACAGAGTTAGAATTTAACAATCGTGTTTATATTGGACTGGCACAAGTGATAAACAAAGACAAATTGAAGATATCCTGTGTGAATCTACAAGAGAAGTATGTCCTCTAACTGAATATTGCTGGGGGATTGTGTGTTGTTTATCCTTTTTTGTATAAATTGCGATAAAGAGTGGAAAATACGCATTCTTATGTTGGTAAGTTTAATTTCTTGTAAAATATTTTCTGAACGAGTAAAAATTAAACCTGCCCCCAGCACTTTCTATGTACTAGAGATCACGACGAATTGACCCATGTAACAAACTTTGTACAATATATTTGTTTTGCACTTGTGCCGAAGCGATTTTTGTGCAACAATTAGGATTATCATAAATCTCCGTCAAGTGATCAACACAGTCATGTGACAGCACATGAATGGTTTAAAATAAAACCTGATTAAACTTTTATCTCAGGTTCTCTGCAATCTCAAACATGGATTACATATTATAATTAAAATCTAGCTCCGAATAAAAATGTATATTGTCAAGGCATTTTAAGCCTTCGGACAGTCTCATCATAACTGCGATTTTTCGGAAATTCTTAGGGCCCAATAAGATCCAACGTGGCTCTTGCTCTTCATTGACATCATCTTTGAGAAGACTGACTGGATTTATAAATGAGTCTATTATATTTATATTTGACTAAAACATATTTTAATAGAGCAAAGGGGAAGAAACGTCGCTATTTGATGAAAGAAGAATACGAATATTATATTTCGAAGATCAGGTCCAGTAGAATTTAAAATTCTTAAGTTTTGATTCTATGCATAATTTCAATTGATATTGACAGAGATATTTTTACGAGATAGAAGTATAATTTTATGAAATATTCACAGATAAATTCTTATATTATCCAGTAGACAAGAATTATGCAGTTTTTATATTAACAGGAGCGGTATCGAGCACGTAGAGCAATAAAAAAAGCTAGGACTTACCTGGAAGGTGAAATAGATCTACTGGAAGATGTGTACGAATTAGCTCTCGTTGGATACGCTTTATTAATAAGTAACAGCTCAAAAGTCAATGAAGTGATTAACAAACTCAATGAGAAAGCGACTGTGAAAGGTATAAAATTTTGACCTCTTATGTTGCGAAGAATGCATCTTCTTTCCTTTCTGATGACAAGCTTTACACAAGATTTTGAAATGACTTTTTACAAATCCAGATGAACTTAAATATTGGTCCAAACCAGAGACAGGCATTCAGTGGAAGGGATGGGCTCCTCCAAAAGACCAGGCCAAGGCTGTGGACATAGAAACCACAGCCTATGCTCTGCTGAGTCTAGCTATCAATAAAGACTTAGAGGGAGGTTTACCTGTTCTCAAGTGGATCACCTCCCAGCGCAACCCTGAAGGGGGATTTGCATCAACACAAGTAATGATTTATGCTTTAGAAGTCGATGTATATATAGTTCACAATTCTAAACAGAATCTAGCACAAAAAATTGCTATTTTGTATCTGGTTTGTTTTTCTTTCATAAAACACTGAAGTATTGTACTTTTTGATCTGCAAATATTTTGTTTTTAGGACACTATCGTAGCCCTCCAAGCATTATCAGAATTCGCTACAATGGTCTACAGTCCAAACTTAAACATGCGTGTAAGACTTGTCAGCAAAACAGCAGGGGCCCCATTCCAGCACGAATTTAAAGTTACGCGGGAAAACGCTCTCATTCTTCAGACCACAGATGTGCGTATAGCTATCAAAGAATATTAACTGTAAAAAGTAAATGCATTTTCTAATTATATATGAGCATAATATATATATTTAACGTTTGAATAGATCCCCCGGGAAGTGAAAAGCATTGGTGTCATGGCTGAAGGAACAGGCATTGCAATAGCTGAGGTAAAAAATATAATTTTACTGGTTACATGTAGAATTAATTTGTCCTTTATAGCCATTTTGATGATTTTTTTGCTTTTTTTGGCAGATCTCAACTTACTTCAACATTAATGAAGACATTGAAGATTCCTCTTTTGACGTAAATGTAACGCTGATAGATGAAACAACAAAAGGATTCACAGTGAAAATATGTGGAAGGTAATTAAAAATATAATGATCATTGCAATGATGTTTTAATGTAATTCTAAATATTTATCATTTCTTTTAGATGGCTCAAAGAAGGTCAATCCGGAATGTCTATGATGGATATTGGAATACCCTCGGGAATGACCCCTGATTTGGATACACTCGATACATCAAATGCTCCAATGTATAAACAAAATGAGATGGGATATAGAAAATTATCCTTATATTTTGATGAGGTATTAGTTTTGCATGCTCTCAATTCTAATTTTACAGTGTATTGAAATTTTGTTCTTTTTCAAAGATTAAAGAAGAAAAAGTAATTTAATAGCAGCACGTTTTCATGTCTTTAGTTTGACAAACAAGCACAGTGTGCCTCTGTATACATGGCCAACACAGACAAAGTAGCAGAGAAGCAGCCCTCTGTTATTAGACTCTACGATTATTACGAACCCAGTAAGTACTAATGAATAAAACACTGGTATTTTAGTTCGAATGAAATATTATATATACTAATTTACTGAAATTAATCCGTTTTTCTATCAGAAAATCAAGCAACCATATTTTATACGTCAAGTGTTTTGGCGAACTCGGGAGTTTGTGATGTTTGTGGTAGAGAGTGCTTCTGCGCAGACTCGGTAAATAGAAATAAATTACTCCGCCAAACAGCATCAAGTGAAAGTAACAGGATCACGCTCTATTTTGGTCAAAAGTTTAGATAATTTGAAACATTTTTTGACAAACGTAGACGTACTTCTTGTAATTTTAATTCGTATTAATCGTTTTCTTTTTCTTTTCAGTCTTAACTTTACTGGCAGATGAGACGTTGATTCAATTGTTGTTATCTACCGTTAAAAATTCGAAGTAGTATCTTCAAAAATATAATTCTGCTACTATGCAAAGGAAAATAAGTGAAAAGATGCCAATATTCTTACTTTGTGTTTTGTAAAGTAAAGTATGAGGGATTTTTTATTGAAATAAATGATAATTTACACACTATTTTCAGTCTTTTTTCTTCTTTTATAAAAAGCATTATCTAACGACTTTAAATTGACCTTTCTCCAATTACAAGATTTTTAAAATTACACAAAAGGTTTTGAAAGAAAATGTTTCAAATTTGAGGCTTTTCTAGCAATCAGTTTAACATTTAGACTTTACTGAAGTAGACAAAGAGAGGAGATATTACAAACGTCAAAACAAGTAGTAAGGTTCAGTAAACTAAGATTGTCAATTATTTTGTTTCTTACTAAGCAAGATGATTTTTAAATTGTAACTAAATTTGCTATTATTGTTACGGCAACATTGCATTAAAAAGGTAAAAGAGAAGTATTTTGTTAACATACGTATGTGGGTTTTAAAGAAAACAAAAAATCAATCAGAACAGTATAATTATAGTCTATAAACGTTATATTTCATTCTCAATTTGGTAAAGAAAAAAGAAAGTGAAGATAACGGACATTGATGGATCACAAGAGATCTATAAATACAAATCTGTGAACAGGTAATAAAAGACGTTCTCCGGTAAAATTAGTACCTAGGAGTTAGCAGTATAAAAATATAATTATAAACATTTATAAAACGTTGATAATTCATTAATTCAACACAAAAATAAAATTATTTACTGGAATGTATGTAGAGTTTGTAGTTTTGTGTAATTACTTTATGTGCGGAAGATAACTCTATCTTGTATGTATTTCTATATAGAGAGTTATTGCCCTTGTCTTTGTCTTAGTTCCGGTTCAATAAATGTATGTTGTCTTCAATGACGAGTGTTTTTATAATCGGGTTTAATCCGTATGTGTAGCCGGTGGAACGCTACATAGAATTGGCGACGAGGATATTTAACTTTGAGAAATTACAATGGCCAGTGTTTTGGTTCCAGATGTGCAAGCAATCCCGCATTTTGATGTTGCAGATGTGACAGGCATCGCATCAAAATGGAAAAGATGGCGTTTGGCATTCGAACTCTACGCTAAAGACAAAGGCGTAAAGGAAGCTGATCAAGCTAAAGCGTTGCTTCTCCATACAGCGGGAATGGAAGTGCAAGATATATTCTTTACTTTACCGGAGGGAGAAGGAGAGGATGAGTACGCCAAAGCCGTGAACGCCTTGGACAAATACTTCAAACCTCAGGCAAAGGTTCCGTACGAGAGGTCTGTATTTAGAAGTATGGCTCAGTTAGAACATGAAACTATTGAACAGTATATTACTCGCTTACGCCAGAGAGCAGAAACCTGTGAATTCGGGAACCGGGATGCGATTGATGAGAGAATACGTGACCAAATCATTGACAAGTGTGTTCGTCATAACTAACGCCGGAAATTACTAGAAAAAGGTAGGAACCTTACCTTTACTCAAGTCCTAGAAATTGCAAGAGCCCTGGAAGACTCTGAGAGGCAAGCCACGTCAATCGAAGGTCGCGCGCAAGGGGCCATAACCGGTGTTGTAAACAAGGTCAGTGTACAAAACAAGAAACAATATGTGAAAAAGACAAACAGTAAATGTTTTAGTTGTGGTTATGAAGGACACTTGCGGAATGACCCCAAATGCCCCGCAAGGGGAAAGAAGTGTCATAAGTGTAAGCAGACTGGACATTTTGAGAAAATGTGTAAAACCAAAGACCGTGGAGAAAAGCGGAAACCAGGGAAAATTCATCACATTACGGACCAGTCAGGCCAGAGTGATGAAGACAAAGTGTACGCATTTCGTGTCCACCAAAATTCTGTGTTAAATGACAGCCCGGTTGTGAACGTTGGTAATGTTGACCTCAGCATGATTATTGACTCAGGGGCAAGCTGTAATATAATGGGAATGCCATTATGGAACTATCTGAAGAAAAACAACATAAACTGTGTTTCGTCCAAAGTTGAGAGAAAACTCTATGCTTATGGAAGTGAACAACCTCTGAAAGTGGCTGGGATCTTCACAGCAACTGTGAAATACAACCAAACCGTCATTCCGGATGTGGAATTCGTGGTCATTGAGGGAGAAGGACAAGCCTTACTTGGTCGAGATACAGCTGTGCAGTTGGGCGTGTTACAGATCGTTAGCAGTGTTAGTGAAGCTGTTAATCTGGACAACAGAACTGTTTTTGAGAAATACCCTAATGGCTTCAAAGGTGTAGGAAAGCTGAAATCCTTTCAACTAGAAATACCAATCGACCCAGATGTTGAGCCAGTAATACAGCCTATGAGACGTATACCCTACAATTTGCGCGACAAACTTGACAGGAAGTTGGATGAGCTACTCGATTTGGACATCATTGAACGCGTTGACAAGCCATGTGCGTGGGTGTCTCCAGTGGTTTGTGTACCCAAACATTCAGGTGATGACATTCGACTCTGTGTGGACATGCGTCAGGCCAATACTGCTGTGCAACGAGTCCGTCACCCTATTCCGACAATTGATGAAATTTTGCATGAAATGAATGGTAGTACTGTTTTTAGCAAACTTGATGTTACTTGGGCATATCACCAGATTGAGTTAAAACCAGAATCTCGAGAAATTACTACTTTTGTAACACATAAGGGTTTATTTAGATACAAACGTCTTATGTTTGGCATTAGTTGTGCCCCAGAAATGTATCAAAAGGTCATGCAACAAGTGTTGCAAGGGTGTGAGGGGGTGCACAATATTATGGATGATATCATTGTACATGCAAGTAGTCAAGAAAAACATGATAGATGTCTTGAAAATGTTGTGAGAGTGTTGTCTGAAAAGGGGCTTACCCTTAACAGTGACAAGTGTGAGTTGAAAAATTTAGCAAAAGTTGTTATGGTTGCCAGTTAGTGGGTCAACCGAGTAAACCTGGACCGATGAAGCGCACTGAATTGCCTTCCGCACCATGGCAACATCTTGCCGCAGATCTTTTAGGGCCGTTGCCAAGTAAAGAGTATATATTTGTGCTTGTAGACTATTACAGTCGATATTTTGAGGTCGCGATTACGAAAAATATTTCGTCAGAGAACATAACAGGTCTCATATCGAAGTTCTGTTTAACTCATGGATTGCCGTATTCAATCCACACTGACAATGGTCCACAGTTTGTTAGCGAACATTTTAAGAATTACATGTTCAAAAATGGCATTGTTCATCATAAATCAACCCCCATATAGCCACAGGCAAACGGCGAGATTGAGCGGCAGAATAGGTCAATTATGAAACGTGTTCGGATTGCGTTCCGAAGGCCGAGATTGGAAATCTGAACTTGACAAATTTCTTGTGATGTATCGAAATACACCACAATCGACAACTGGTGTTTGTCCGTCTCAGTTGCTTTTCGGGCGTAAACTCCGCACAAAGTTGCCTGAGCTTTTTGACTATAATGTTGATGACCTTGAAGTACGTGACCGCGATGCGGAACGGAAGGAAAAGGGTAAAATGTATTCAGATAAACTTCGTATGGCAGCCGAAACCGATATTTGTGCAGGTGACCAAGTTCTTGTGAAACAAGACCTTGAAAATAAGTTGTCTACTCCATTCAACAGTTCACCTTTTAAAGTTGTTAAGATGAATGGCAATAGTGCAATTGTTGAATCAGATCAGGGGGTACAGTACAAGCGAAATGTTACTCATTTAAAGAAATTTAATGAGAGAGAGATTGAGAGTACTTGTACATCAAATGAGTTACAATGTAATGAGTCACAATCTATTGTTGATGATGAAGTTCTTGATGATAACTGTGAAATGAAACTTGATACAAATGTTGATTGTAAGTCAGAGAGTGATTGTAGTTCTGCACCTGTTAGTACTAATAATGAGGCAAGTGTTGAAAGTACTGATCTAAATGTCAATCAACGACCGGTTAGAAACAAGAAACCTCCTTCAAGGTTTGAAGGATTTGAAATGTATTAGTGGAAAACTGTGTGTGAACTCTGGATCATCTATTGACTATTCCAAATGTACTATTAACTGAGTGTGCATTTAATATTCATGTTTTCACCATTTCTGCTTGTCATATTTTTTTTGGAAAGTAATCATATGATTTTTGTTAATACTAAGTAGTATGCCTTAAGCATGTTAAGTGTGAATTGAATTAGATAGTTCTGGCTGAAAATTATGTTTCTGAGCGAGAAAGGAAGGGAAGTAGAGTTTGTAGTTTTGTGTAATTACTTTATGTACGGAAGATAACTCTATCTTGTATGTATTTCTATATAGAGAGTTATTGCCCTTGTCTTTGTCTTAGTTCCGGTTCAATAAATGTATGTTGTCTTCAATGACGAGTGTTTTTATAATCGGGTTTAATCCGTATGTGTAGCCGGTGGAACGCTACAATGTACAGTTAATGTCTTTAAATGTAAATAAATCGGTAAAGATTTGTACATGATTGATAAATTTGCATACTTCATCAGAATTAATTAAAAGTGTATAATGTAGAATAAGAATTACAATCATTTATTAATTAAGAGTAATTTCAATTATATGCTGATTGTTGGATACTAGCTTGAAAAAATTTTTGACGAATAAACAATTAAGTCAACAAACAATCACTTTAAACTTAAAAATGACTGTCAATTGTTCCAAACACTATTTTCTATTTTGTTGTATTTAGAAAAAACACAACTATCAAATCCAATTAAAAAACAAGTACCTTATAATTTAATAAGACAAGTCAGTGAAAATAGGACCTTATGATGAGTCAATGTCATTGTAACGACAATAAAAATCACAAAATGCTGATTTTAAATGAGGATGTTGGAATCCATTTTACATCATATCATATTTCCTTATCGTGCCTCATGTTTTAAACGTATTCAAAGCATGACATTGAGTAAATATATATTCCGTCATTACCATCATATGGTATTTATGTCTCCCAACTCAGTCAAAATTTTGTAGCGTTTTCTAAATACGATCATTTAAACCAAGGAAGCCTACAGACAGCTCAGTCGATGTTACAGGGGTTTCAACTTCCTTATTTAAAGTCAGCATTTCATAAATGTCGTTAAAATGACCTTATTAGCGAATAAAGATTATTTATGGTTGTAATTTCTATTGATATATATTTAATACCTTTTGAGGGCTTTTTAAACTGAATTTGATGGAATACCCCGTCTACCCGACAAATACACAGGGCTCACGGTGAGTGTGGCCGTGTGACAGGGGAGGCTATTCCCCCTAGGCACCTGATCTCACCTCTTAAAATTCCGGAACTCGTATTCTATACCCTTTACACACATTTGACGATATAGGGGGTGTTTAGATCGATCACTAAATTTTTATTTTACCTTTTTTCATTCTCTGCTCAAATTGTTTGATATTATTATATATTGACATAAAAATATTCCCTTCCTATTAAAATGTTTATTACATTATGTACACTTGTTTTGCCTTATGTACACAATATTCATTTATTATTCAAAAAAAGTGTTGTTGTTTTTAAAGAGTATATATTGAACAGGAATCATAACACGTTTTATGACAAGTTTATCAATCAATATTAGTAAAAAAAAAAAAAACAGGCAGAGATAACAAGAACTTTATTCACAGGTTCTTACTACAAAAATCAAAACAAATTATACTAAAAATGTGCCATATATATGAAAACACTAAAACATTACAACTGACCAACGACACGAACAATGAAAATTGTCAAATTTTCAGGACGACCTGCTTTTTCCTCGGATCAAATTAAAAAGTTAAGTGTTTATAAAAACAAAGGAAAATAAAAAAAAAGTTAAGATGTTATTAAAACAAAGGAAAAAAACAAATACATGTAGCACTACTACTATACCAATTGACACAAAATATTTACAATGTTACATGCTTAATTTGAAGTTTCCAATCAGTTGTAGAGAAAGAAATCCCGAGCGCTGGGAAAATTCGTTTGTTCTAACGGCATATTGGCGCTCCGACCAGTTTGTACATGGATACTGTAATACGGTAATGTACGAGGGTTGTCCCAAAATTTCGTAGACTGAGCTTATATCTTTAAAAGAAATTAATGTGTCTTTTTAAAATTTTCAGGGTGGATAAAGCGTGTTCTTGGCTGATAAATTACGAAGTTTTATGATGTTAACTTGAAAACTTTCCTAGTAATAAGATTTAAAGTGATATCGTTCTCTTACACCCGGAGCAATCTGCAACGTCAAAAAATACAAATGTCAACGGTTCAATTTTTTTGAGAAAATATTTCAATTACCAGAATCAAAATCTTAGATTAAACGAAACGGTTATAGTTATAAATGTAAAATATCTTAATAACTATGATATGATCAATTATTGAAATATGTAAACAAAGTGTATGCATGTACAGGCATGAAATAATAACAATTTGAAAACGCTATATTTCTACGGTCTTTTCGTCTGTTTTCTCTAATGGAGTTGCACAATGGAACTCTTGCCCATTTCTTAGCCCTGTCTTTTATTTTAGTTACTGTTATTCACATATTCATAGAGAAACCGTTTTAGTCATTTTAAATACTAAGGATGAAAAGAAGTTTTCTAATCTACCAAACATTTATGACTGGTCAATTTCTGTAAGATTGAATTCAGGATCAATACACTAGCTCATAGTCCAGTGCGCCGCCTGGGCCAACGCAGCCGCCATTTTTCAAAAATTCGGATTTCAACCCCATGTATATAAAACGTCATAAAATTCATATTTATCAAAGCATAAACACCAAAATTTTAGGAAATATAGTTAATTAGACAATATTAAGAATTTTCATTTCCATTTAAAAAATATGGGGTAGTAAGTACTTTTCCATAGGATTTTAAATATAATATACCAAATTTTAATTGCAATTTTTGGGTATTGCGCCGCCTTCCTACACCATACAATGAAATGTGTCTTTTAAATTTGAATAATTTGTGTATTTACTCCATATTTGTCCATAAATTTATTAGATAATGTTGGTTTAATCTATTTACGAAGTTTCATTAATGTATGACATAGGGTTCCTACAAAACAACGCTTGTCTACGGAATTTTGGGACAGCCTTCATATATATGTAATTTGAATCCCATGTACCAGTTACGGTTTGGTTGAATAAAATACACTTGAACGTGAACTTACAAATATTTTTTTGCTGTGTTTTTTTCTGAAATCCACAAATAATCATATATATTTTAAGGTACTTCAACCACCGTGTGCCACTTTGCTATCATTTTGATATATTTTAAGAAAGCTGGTATTTTGAAACAATTCATAATAATTCCCTTTTTAATAACAGTGAAACGCTGTATTGTGAAATCAAAGCTTGATGAACATGAATCTGCGTTTCTACTTACAATCAGCTATGATGTACACGTGTATAGCACAACTTACCGCTCCATCTTCTCTTTCACCTTCAGATTATTTTGTAGATACGAAAGCCGGATAGGCTCATTTCTGAGAAGATAAAAAAAAATTAACTCGTTATAACGAGTTAATTATCTCGTTATAACGAGTTAATTATCTCGTTATAACAAGTTAGTATCTCGTTATAACGACTTAGTTATCTCGTTATAACGAGTTAGTATCTCGTTATAACGACTTAGTTATCTCGTTATAACGAGTTAGTATCTTGTTATAACGACTTAGTTATCTCGTTATAACGAGTTAATTATCTCGTTATAACGAGTTAATTATCTCGTTATAACGACTTAGTTATCTCGTTATAACGAGTTAATTATCTCGTTATAACGAATTAGTATCTCGTTATAACGACCTAGTTATCTCGTTATAACGAGTTAGTTATCTCGTTATAACGAGTTAATTATCTCGTTATAACGAGAAAATTAACTCGTTATAACGAGTTAATTTTTCTCGTTATAACGAGTTAATTTTCTCGTTATGACGAGTTAAAAACTGATCTAAAGTTGAGTTGATATATCTAAGTGATCGGAAGTATAGTAGTATAACATATAAAACCAAGTTGATCAAGTTTGTTTATAGTGTGTATGATAAAGATTTTTATTGAAAAACAGCAAACTAGTTTATTTTTTTTTGTTTTCCGAGGGGTTGTGCCTGTGATTGTATTCTGTTTATGTATAAACGATGCAGTTGATTTGTATTGTATACTTAAAAGACCGAAGACAAATACATATACATGTATACGGAAACTTATGACTGCCTCTTGATGTTGTGTTATGAGTGAGCAGTAGCCCTCGAATTTTACGCCCATGGCCTCATTGCTGATGTCTCCATATCCCCCTTCTTCAAAACATTTCTGACTCTCAAAATAATATATATATCACACTGTAAGTGTATATGATATATGTTGCATTAACGCCTGCGTTAGCTTCCTATTATAATGTATTAATTTCGGTACTAAGACATTGGTTATGAAAGCTAATAAGTCATCCAAACATATCAGAAAAATTAGTGTCTTTTATCGGAGAAAGTTGTCATAAATAAATTGCCAAACTTTGAAGCAAGTACATTTGGTAATAGATTCTTTTTATATTGTGTCCTTGGAGAAGTTCACGTATAAATGTGTAAATAAAGATTGCTATACTTATCAAATTGTGATTATTGACAGCAAGATAGTTCAGGATGAATATTATTTAAACCAAATCGCAAATTAAAGTTGCAACTTTTTATCAATATTGAAGTGAAGTATGACTGATAATTATCAACTAAATATCAATGGCATTAAAACTACAGCCATTCTTAATTCATAACTAACTCGTTATAACGATATAATTAACTCGTTATAACGAGATCACTAACTCGTTATAACGAGTTAATTATCTCGTCATAACGAGTTAATTATCTCGTTATTACGAGTTAATTAACTCGTTATAACGAGATAACTAACTCGTTATAACGAGATAATTAAATCGTTATAACGAGATAACTAACTCGTTATAACGAGATAACTAATTCGTTATAACGAAATAACTAAGTCGTTATAAGGAGATAATTAACTCGTTATAACGAGATAACTAACTCGTTAATTATCTCGTTATAACGAATTAATTATCTCGTTATAACGAGATAATTAACTCGTTATAACGAGATAATTAATTCGTTATAACGAGATAATTAACTCGTTATAACGAGATAACTAACTCGTTATAACGAGTTAATTAACTCGTTATAACGAGATAACTAAATCGTTATAATGAGATAACTTAATCGTTATAACGAGTTAATTAACTCGTTATAACGAGATATTAACTCGTTATAACGAGATAACTAACTCGTTATAACGAGATAAGTAATTCGTTATAACGAGATAAAACTAAGTCGTTATAACGAGATAATTATCTCGTTATAACGAGGTAATTAACTCGTTATAACGAGATACTAACTCGTTATAACGAGATAATTAACTCGTTATAACGAGTTAAATATTTTTTTTATCTTTTCACAAATGAGCCTATCCGGCTTTCGTATGTAGACATGTTCTCCTTCTCATTAATATTTATTTTGTGTATGTCTAGTACAAATTTAATCTTAACTTACCTCTAGAAAGAGATAAGTTATTAAAACAAAAAAAAGGAAGCGTTAGCCTGTTTGCTGGACGATGCAAGTTGATGTTGAACACATATATTCTGTAAATCACTTTTTATTCGTGAAAACTTCATTAAGCGTAATTACGTGAGACTTTATGCTCGCAACGACCTCAATTTTGCTAATATTAGTATTCATATAAATTAAATGTGGCGAAAACCACAATTCGTGAAAATGTTGTCTTGCTATAAAGATTTAATGACCATCTATCAGAGAAAAATATTGCAAAATTACGTGATCTACAGTATATATATTTTTTCAAAAGACGCTTTTTAAGCATCCTTGTACTTCCGTTCTGCATTAGCTTTGGATAAATCACGTGGTAGATTCTTCATGTGACGGAACATCTTCGAACACGTCATCGTTCCGCTTTCCGAACACTCGTTTGAGTTCCCTGCAGAATCGATCATAAAACAGTGTGTAGAAGACGATGTTAACAGAGGAGCGGATCACAACTACAAGCAATGTCAAAGAATACGCTTCCTCAAAGATGTCAACGTCATTCGTCTAAAATTATAACAAATGAGTCTTTTAAAATAGCATCTAAAAGAGAAAACAGAAGCTTCAAATATTTTTTGGAAATGCTGAGCTGGAAGTGTGTTATCATCTGTATGAGTAAAGATCTGAAACGATGTCCTTCGTGTTGTTACGTGAATAAAACTTTGATCCCAATTCGTTAACATGTCACTTACCTTGAAAAACATCAGGAAACACTGAGGGGAACATCCTAGCGTCAGCAAAAGGAGCGAGACAAAGGACACACACAGAAGCATGCGTGTTAGTTTGGCCTGGGACTTCGGAATCTTGGTTGTCTTCAAGTGTCGAATCATTCGCAAGTTCATGACCACTGGCGGATACCAAGCTAAGTTCATGAGGAGGAAGCAGAATATCCAAAAGATGTACTTATTCCTCGTATCACTTTGTCCAAATTCCGTGTAGACAAAGTAATAAATCGACTCCTTGTTGGGAACGTACGTCAGGAAATGAGGAATGGTGAAAAAGAAGCAAATTCCAGATGTCAGGCAAAGAATTAAATAGACTTTCCTTTTCTTGCACCACAGCTGTTTAACACAAAAATAAATGACAAGAAAAAATAATGAAAGATATTATTTTTAAATTAATTTTCTGTCCTTTTGCTCTAATGAAAATACATAGCTGATATTCCTATTCGCTTTTTCTGAAAATATATTGGAAATTTGACAATTTTTTCTTCATAATATAATTAACTTTATGTTCAACTTTCAAAAAATATTGTGGGTAAATTAACATTATTTTGTGGATTCAGAGATATTTTTATGAGTATTTTTGATTACTTAGCTGCTAATTTTATGAACCTGAGAATCGGACTACCTAAACTGCACTGTATATATTTCGAATATCAGATACTAGTAATTCAGAGTAATTCTTATGATACAGACATAAACATGCATTCATACACATCACCTTGGTTTTTGATGGACAGCACACATGGATATACCGATCAAAAGTGGCTCCAACCATACACCAAAGACTGACCATAGCGGCAAAGTGAAAACAAGGGTAACCGACATAGGAGTAGAACGTGCCATAGTTAGGAGAGAACCGGAGAAGAGGCGCTATCTGAGGTAGGCTCTCGATCAGGAAGTAGAGCAAGAGAACGACTAAGTCCACAAAGGTCAGAAAGGTCAAATAATGTCCTGTGGATGATCGTAGTGATTTCTTCCTCCATATGATCAACGAGAGAGAATTCCCGGTGATTCCCAGAACAACGACAACGACGCCAATGATGGAGCTGAAGATCCACTGAAGTGTCCTTAAAATCGTCAGTTCTGCGGATCTGTCAGAAGGTTCAGGGTCGTATATGGACACCGTAACGTTATTTTCTGAAGCCCCAATGTAAGAGATAATGGAGCTATTTGTATATAATGCGATTTTAGCCATTTGTGAGGACTTTAAATCTTCTCAAAGTGACTGAGTTTGCTGCCACTACTATTATGAATACCGTTACGAAACAACTTTAATAAAAACAACAAATGTCATTTATTACGTATTTTTATTAACACCCTGATATGGAAAGCAAATGAAAAACAAAGAGATAATTAATATGAAATGAAATGTTCATCTTCCAGCATTATAACTAATGCTAAATAACATTGGAAAACCCTTGTGGACAATTAACTCTACTGTTTAGACTTTTGTTTCACCTGAAAATTACAAGACGCTCAGACCTTAACAACACACGGGTCACATTGGCAGAAGGGAAAAAATGGAAAATCTCCATGATATAAACCGAGTTTTATTTTGACCAAAAAAAAAGTCTGTGAAAACGGCAATACACATTGCAGTTATTCCTCTTTTATTGGATACTTTGTCCCATTCATAATACTAATGGACGATATTTCCTTAATTGGGAAAGAACAGCTATGATATGACAGAAACTAAACATAAGTTGAACGTTGTAAGTAGGAAAGGCCGATTGACTTTTGTTTCCCGCTAATTGATTATCAAGTTTAATGTCTAACATCTTTTTTTTTACTTTATCTGCCTTTTGCTACCTATGCACACTGTTGTTTCAGATTTAAAACGACTGTTTGAATGCATCTAGTGCATATACATTCTTTCAGTTTCAAACATTTTAAAAAATCATTTTAAAGAGTTTTCAAAATGTACATATGATTCAAATTTCACTTCTTACTAAATGGCAATGGCTATGTAACAAGTCCTAATTCTAATTATTTCGTTATATATGTATCATATTAATGTCAATTACCAACAAGCACGGATAATGAAATGGTTATCATTATTCAAACTACCATACAATATACAGTTCACAGGGAAAACTCAAAATATATCATTTGTTTTTAGTGCATGCATATGTCGTCTGCCTGCTTTAAAACCATTATGAGTAAAAATTAATTTGTAGTATGACCAGCTCGATAGACCTGGCCATTAAAGAAGTTAATATTATTTTTGTAAAATGACAATACCATGAGGTAAATTTTGAACATACCATAATTTGGAAATCGCCACCAAGTTATTTTAAAAACACGCAATGACATTTTTTTAAATATGTACCCAGAAACTCAGAAAATATCTTCTGTGTTTAATCAGTTAAATAAAGGCACTCAGTACTAATTGTGATATGAATTTATTGACAATTGAATGGTAATTTCCATTCTTCTGTTCGATAGATATATTCCAGTGAGCTTGATATAAAAGATATCACAGAGTCTGACACATCTGTTTCATATTTGAACACTTTACTTGAAAAAGACGGTAATGGTTATCTAACAACAAAGTTCTATGATAAAGGTGATGACGTTAACTTTTCAATTGTCAACTCCCTACAGCTATTCACCTTCATCAATTACATACGGAGTTTACCTCTTTCAGTGGATTCGATATGCAAGAGCATGCTCTATTTGTGCACAATTTCTAAAATGAGGTAAATTATTGAAAATGAAACAAATGGAGATAACGAACAACATTCAAGATCAAAAGTCCATAAAACAATACAATATAGGAGCAGACCTCCAAAACATCAGAGGTTGGATCAGGTGCCACGAAGGAGTAAGCATCCCTTGCCGACCGGTCACACCCGCCGTATCTCCTTGTCATGATCGGGGAATAACGGGAAAAAATCCGTCATTAATTCAGTGTATAAATAATGGACTAACAATAAGTATGTTATTAATAGGTCAGTCAGCATTTGACTCAATGATAAATTGTATTTGCTGACAAGGTCATTGTATCGACCATAGAACTTGCGAAATGATGACTTTAAACGGGACAGCTGAAATTCTTGTTTTATCAACTTGTTTGTCAATAATTTACCTCGTTTTAGAAATTGTTAACACGTAAAGTATACTCTTGCATATCGCATGAACTGAGATATATAAACTCTGTATGCAGGTGATGAGGGTATACTGCTGCAAAAGTAAGGGAAGTTGACGACAGAAAAGTTTAGTCATCAAGTTTATCATAGAGCTTGGTTGTGGATTCATTACCATTAAATTTTTTTCACGTAAAATAGCCAAGTATGATACAGATGTGTCAGACTCTGTGGTATATTTTATCTTGAGCTCACCAGGATATATCGCATCAACATACATGTAGGAATGAAAATTACCATTGTTAATTGACAATACGTCGTCGATATATTTGAATGTCGGTTGAAAGCTACAGCAAGTGTTTTCTTTTCACGCATAAGATTTTGTACAATTCTGCTCCATATGAGTACAAACATAGGTCTGCTATTAAGGAAGCGCAATTGGTACCCATTGGAATTCCAATAGATTGTTGGAAGACTTGGTCTCCAAAAACCACATAGATATTGTCAATCAGAAACTCAAGCATCTTTTTGATGTCATCTTCAGAGTACTTGTGTGTGTAATCAGAATGTGTTATAACAAAATAATTTTGCAAATGACCAATGACCAGGTTAGTAAATTTACGAATTCCACTTATAATGAAAAAGTAGCAGAAAGAGTTTCCTTTTTCTAATACAGGCATTCAGGCATATAAATACAATACATTCTACTTCACAAGAATATTAGAGCAGGTCTGCTAATAAATTAAGCAGAACAATTTCCTACAGTTTGAAGTTGGTCTACAAATAAGTGGGAAAAAACACATGGATGTTGTCAGTGTGGAAATCCAACATTTTTTAACATCACCATCAGAATACAGTGCATAAAATCATAATTTGTTATTGAAAATTTACAAGAACTCTTTCAAAAGGAGTCAGCTTTAATGTCCATAAATTGATTTCAGGTATAATATCACACTAAAGATAACAGATTTTTTTTCAATAAACCAACATATCTCTTTATAATTAACAATCAAAAAATACCTTAAATCTTATTTATAAATCTGTCTGAAAATGAAATACGATGTCAAGAGATCAGTGTCTATTTACAACTCATATCATATGTTAAAGATCAATGGATTTTAAGGAAAATATTTTGAACCAATTAAAAACAAGATTTTGACTTTCTTATTTTATATATATTGAAAATAAAAATTCGTTATACCATAGTCACCCGCATGGTGGAGTGATTTTAGCTTTTCCTGTATAATCGCGAATTAAAAGTCAGCATTTTACAAATGTTGTCGTTAAAATGACTTTATTTGCAAATATAGCTTACATGTATCGTTGCTTTGAATTTCGATTGATATATCTAATACCATTTTTAGGCTTTTTTAAACTTCATCCGTCTACCTGACCAATACACAGGGCTCACGGTGAGTGTGGCCGTGTGACAGGGGAGGCTATTCCCCCTAGGCACCTGATCTCACCTCTTAAAATTCCGGAACTCGTATTCTATGCCCTTTTCACACATTTGAGGATACACATTTGATTAGATCGATCACTATTTTTCAATGTTACCTTTTTTCATTCTCTGTTCAAATTGCATGATATTATTCTATAAATATTGCCGTCAAATGAAAGTGTCCTCAAAACAAAATAAAAAGTTTAGGAGTCATAAAAACAAAGGGGGAAATCAAAAAAACAAATAGCACTACAACTATACCACAAGAAACAAAACATTTACAGTGTTACATGTTTAATTTGAAGTTTCTAATCAGTTGTAGAGAAAGAATCCAGAGCGCTGGGAGGTTCGTTTGGTCTATCGGCATTTAAGTCCTCGGACCAGTTTGTATAGATAATATATATATGTTAACTGAATCCTATGTAACAATTATGGTTTGGGTGAATAAAAATAAACTTGAACGTTGACGTTAACTTGAAAATAATTACTTTTTTTTGAAACCCGCAAATAATTACTATGTATAATTTAAAGTACCCAAGCCTTGTTTACCACTTTAAATTTAATAAATTTTAAGAAGCTGGCATATTCATAATAATGCAATTTTTAATAAAAGTGAAACAGTGTATTATGAAATCAAAGTTTGATGAACACAAATCTGAGTTTCTATTTACAATCAGCTATAATATACATGTGTAATGTACGTATAACACCACTTACCGCTCCATCTTCTCCTTCATCACCAAATTATTTTGTAGACATTTTATTGTTCTCATTAATATTCATTTTATGTTCAGGTGTAGTACAAGTTAAATCTTAATTTACCTTAACAAGGAATAAATTAAAGCAAGAGGCCCATGGGCCACATCGCACACTTGAGTAATTTGGGTGATGCAATTCTTTACCCGATTTCCACTATTGTTATATCTATTGTGGTCCCGTTCCCGTCTCCCCTGTCATGATTCCACAAAGGTTTCAGCTTTCCTGACCCAGTGTTTCTTGAGAAGATTTTTAAAGATTTTTCATATCTACATTTATGTAAAACTTGCATTCCCTATTGTGCCCCGTCCTACCCCCAGAGGTCATGATTTTATCAGTTTATAATCTACACTACCAAAGGATGCTACCACATAAGTGTCAGCTTTCCTGGTCCAGTGGTTCTTGAGAAGAAGATTTTAAGGATTTTACCTATATATTTCAATCTATGTTAAACTTGGATTCCCTATTGTTGCCCCGACCTACCCCCGGGCGTCATGATTTTAACAATTTTTAATCTTTACTGCCCGAGAATGATTTCACAAAAGTTTCAGCTTTCTTGGCTCTTTGATTCTTTAGAAGAAGATTTTTAAAAGAAAATCCTATATATATCTACGTTAAACTTGGATCCCCTATTCTGGCCCTGCCCTACCCCTGGGGGTCATGATTTTATCAGATTAAAATCTACGCTACCCAAGGATGCTTCCAAATAAGTTTCAGCTTTCCTGGCCCAGTGGTTCTTGAGAAAAATATTTTTAAAGATTTTTCCTATATATTTTTATGTAAAATTTGGATTCACTATTGTGGCCCCGCCCTACCCAAGGAGTCATGATTTTATCAGTTTAAAATCTACACTTCCCAAGGATGCTTCCACATAAGATTTTTCCTATCTATTTCTATGTAAAATTTGGATTCCCTATTGTTGCCCCGCCCTACCCCCGGGGGGTCATTATTTTGATAATTTAGATTCTACACTACCCAAGGATGCTTCCACATAAGTTTTACCCTATTTTTTTCTTTTCTTGATTATCTCTCCTTTTAAGGGGACTCGGCCCTTTATTTTAACAATTTAAACTCACCTTCATCCAAGGATGCTTTGTACTAAGTTTGGTTAAAATTGGCCCAGTGGATCTTGAGAAGAAGTCGAAAATGTGAAAAGTTTACAGACGGACGGACGACAGATGGACGACGGACAAAATGTGATCAGAAAAGCTCACTTGAGCCTTTGGCTCAGGTGAGCTAAAAACAAAGGTAGCGTTTGGGAATCCAATTTATATAAGGTAGTTTTAATCCATTTTGGCTCTGTGGAATATTAAAAATATTCAAAACTGACATATGATTATGAAGAATTTCTTCCTTAGAAAGGGAAGTATGAGCATAAGTTGGATTACCACTTGTAGAATTAAATTCAAGTTTTTCTAGAATACAATTTATATAATGAGCCCTACGAACAAAGACAATGTTGTAACTTGCTTTGTCGGCAGGCCTGGACAAGACCGTAATATTTATGTAATCTATCTTATTCTTTTTTCACTTCTGGTTTATTGAACACAGAAGGATAGATGATTTTCATATTGCTCCTCAATCTTTTAATACGTTTCTTTAACATGGATCTGATACTTATAATCCATTCTGACAAGGTGTCACCGTCTTCTTTTTCAAATCTGGCCTAGCGTCTGGCGTAGTTTTAAACAGAATCCATAACATTAATGAAATTCTGACGCCAGTTGAAGGATCGGGGTTCCCAATATTTAGGACCTTTTAATTAAGCGATCTAAGGTCCTCCTTATTAACTATATTTACGTCACCTGTAATAACGTGTCCAGCAGGACTATAGTTATAGGTTTAAGAAGAACATGGACACGTTGGAGGATTATGTTTCAGATGCTCTGTATCCAGGTCATGTAAAGTTTGTTTGTATTTGAAAAGTTTGGAAGCAATGGTCGATGTGTATTTTTAGGAAATACAAGGTGTAGTTTTTAACTTGAAATATGGTGGAAGACAAGACTGGGCCCTTATGTGATTAAGAATATTACTTATATAAACCCCGTCAATTCCTTTACTGGCATATTGAAGTTTAAGGAAAAGACGGAATGTGTTAGTTGCATTTTCTTCCGCAAAACGTGCGGGTTTAAAAAGTCTGTGAAATGCAATATCCATAATCACAGATCCAAGTGTTTATTCTGGTGTCGACAAATAAAAAAATTGGACTTTCCTTGGCCTTTTCAAGAAGACTATTTAGATGTTTCAAAGGGACAGAGAAAGTTTGGTGCGATTATAATGTAGACCTAACTGTTGATTTACATAAGCTGTACAAAAGGTGATCAAAAAGTTCGCAAACTATCTCTTTATCTACAAGATCACAATTCAGATTAGATTGAAATTCAGTATACACATAGCCATACACAAGGTCTATAAATAGCATATGCTGAATAAGTTTTTCTCTTTGTTTGTGACGTCACAATTTGAAAATGTTGTCACTATGTAGGTCACTTGTGACGAAAAATGGTTGTCTCAGTCGAACTCGTTCTACAAACGACTGTACAATTTATTGTATATCTTAGATATCCCTCTGCAGTATCATATAATAATTTGTACACAGTTTTCTAAGATAAATGAGTTCCTATAAATTCAATTAATGATTGGATTGATCGTTTTAGTGAAGGAAGGCAGATGGTTAAAAATGATACTTGTCATTTTGCCCAATGAAAGCAGTTTTGAAAAGATATGTGTTTTAATTAAGCAATTTGCTATCAAAGACCTCCAATTTTCACTTTGAAAAATAGTTGAATATTTGAACAATAATATAATTATTAAATACCTAAGATATCGTTTACTTTTGATTTTAAACATATTAGATCTGATAAAAAGAAGGCTACTGTTCTCTATCCACCTTGAATAAAAATCTCTCCCGAGACACAAGATTTGTGTTTTAAAGGTCGCTATGCTTATTTTTGGAAATGATATTCTTATCCACCCATTCTGTTGCCGAGATTTGACCGTTTCTGACAAATGAACTGTTCTTGTCATAAAAATTAACTCGCATGGAAAGAAATATAAGACTCAGTAAAATCTTTCAACTTTTGTGACAGAACGCTACGGAGGGGGTCACGTGACCGCCAATATCACGTGGTTCGCGCATGCGCAAAACGGTGGTTGCTGTGCATTAAAATCGGAGAGGATTAATTTAAATATAATTAACATTGAAACCAAATATTGTTTCTTTCATGGAAGCTATTCAATTAGTTCGCGATCACCCCTCGTACTGTAAATCACTTTTTAATTGCAAGAACTTTATTTAAGCGTAATTACGCGAAACTTTGTGCTCGAGACAAATTCATTTTTTTTCTTATATTAGTAATCCTTCAGATTATATACTTTAAACCAACTTTTATTCGCGTGCGAGAAATATTCGCGAAGTTCGCGAGAGCCTCGTCATCGCGAATATTTCTCGCCGCGAACCGGTCCTGAAAGCCTCTGTGACTATTAAGAACAGATCTAAAAAGACATGATCGCGAAAATTAATCGTCGTGAAGTAGTTCACCCCTGGTCAATCGCGAAATAAAGTCGTCGCGAATAAAAGTTGGTTTACAGTATAGGGCAAAAACCACAATACGTGAAAATTTTGTCTCTCTAATAAAGATTTGATGACTATCTAGCGAAAAAAGGTATTGCACAACTAAGTGATCTACAGTTTATACATATTTTTAAGACGCTTTTTTAAGCATCCTTGTACTTCCGTCCTGCATTTGCTATGGATTTATCACGGGGTGGATTCATCATGGGACGGGACATCACCTTCGAATACGTCAGATTCGTTCAGACATCCAAACACTCGTTTGAGTTCCCTGAAGAATCGATCATAAAACAGAGTGTAGAAGACGATGTTAACAGAGGAGCGGATGACAACTACAAGTAATGTCAAGGACCACGCCTCCTCAAAGATGACAACGTCATCCATCTGTAATTATAACAAAATGAAAAAAAATGCTTAAAATATATAGGTGTAAAATACTGAGCTGACATTTTGGTATTACATGCATTTGTATTAGTCAAGATCCAAATTCTTATGTATAATACAGGATTTTAGAGAAATCAATAGGTGTGGACATGACTTACCTTAAATATCATCAAGTAACACTGCGGGGAACATCGCAGCGTCAACAACAAGAGCGAGGCAAACGACACGTACAGAAGCATGCGTGTTAGCTTGGTCTGGGACTTCGAAATCGTGGTTCTCCTCAAATGTCGAATCATCCGCAAGTTCATGAACACTGGCGGAAACCAAGCTAAGTTCATAAAGAGGAAACAGAATACCCACAAGTATTTCTTTCTCATATCACTTTGTCCAAATGTCGGCGTGTATTCATAAGAATAAAACGCCTCGTCTTTGGGAACGTAAGTCAGGAAATGAGGAATGGCCAACAAGAAGCAAATTCCAGATGTTAGACAAAGAATTAAATTGACTTTTCCCTTTTTGCACCAAAGCTGTTCCAAACAAAAAAAAACATACAATGTAAAGTAAGACATGAGACATCACGGTATTTGGAATACAATTTTTGAATTTTGTACCAGTAGTATATTTCTTGCTCAGAAGGATTTGTTTTTAAGTGTTGCGTCAACCTGAGACGTAAAAGCAGTTTGTGACGGTTAATAGCCAAGCGCCAGGCTCTTAAAGTGAAAGGATAAGATAGGGTAAAGGCAAAATTTGGCCCCTTATTTGATAGTTTGTAGTTAAAAAATTAAAATGATGTTTGTTTTTCAAAAAGCACTAATTTGGATTCAATGCTCACATGAAAGCTACTGGGGGTGCAGAAGTAGGACATTTCCCGATTTTTCTCAATTCTGGTGGAATTTCATAATATTTGAGATACTTTTTTCTTCGGAAAACATAGAGCACAAACTTGCCTATCGAAGAGTTTTACACCTAAACTGCATCTGGTACCAGTGTATAAGATATATAAATTTGAAATAGGCAAGCTTGTACTCTATGTTTTCCGAAACAAAATGTGCTGTAAAAATCGATTAAAATTTGCATAAAAATGAGACAATTCGAAAATTGACTTATTTTCTTACCTCTCTGTGACCTCTACGTATTTCAAAACATGGAACAAATACTCATTTTGTGGCAGGGGTGACAACAGGTTCTATAGATAAACTATTGCATCATTATGAAAAACACCCAAAATCAGGGGCCAAAAGGGGGTCTTAGCCTGCCTTGTTCTTACGGGGTTTTCGGATGCGACCCTAAAAACCGAAGTTCCATGTCATGGCAAGTCTTGGAAGGATAAATGACCCTCAATTTGCTATCAATGCCGAGTATAGGTATACCTGAATATCATTATCCCTTCGCCAGCATACGATGACGTCTTTATAATTATCGAATGGGGTGCCTAAACAAATAATCAACCTAAATTTAATCATGGAATAATTTGATACGACTAATCATCAAATCAATAAAGCATCACCTACTTAATTGAGCAGCCAAATACATGTTAGCAGTTATTTGAAATTTTGTTCTGTAAAGATAAGCTGTTATGTATTTGAAAGTTCATCCAAAGATATATTTTCTCTATCTAAAGCAAATCTGAGGTTTTTAAAAAAAAATTGCTTTCTCTTTGGTACAGAAACTTGAATCTTAGGTAAATCAGAGTTTTGTCTGATTCTGCAGTCTCATAATTTATTGGGATCTATGTTCTGAGGCAAGCACAATTAATTTGTTTCGAGGAGATGTCATTTTATGGTATAGCAACTCGTATATACAGAAGATAGATTGAATTAATATGTTGAAAAAATAATTGTTCGTGGGGATGTAAATACATGGATGAGGGTGACCCATGAAATCCACAAACATTGATCCTACACTTGCATATATAGATCGATTTCACAGTTCTTACAAAGATGCAACTCACCTTAATTTTTGATGAAAAGAATACATGGATATACCGATCCAAGGTCGCTCCAAACATAACCCAGAGACTGACCATAGCGGCAAAGTGAAAACCAGGGTAACCGACATAGGAGTAGAATGTGCCATAGTTAGGAGAGAACCGGAGAAGAGGCTCTATATGAGGAAGGCTCTCGATCAGGAAGTAGAGAAAGAGAACGAACAAGTCCACAAAGGACAGAAAGGTCAAATAATGTCCTGTAGATGATCGTAGTGATTTCTTCCTCCATACGATCAACGAGAGAGAATTCCCGGTGATTCCAAGAACGACGACAACGACGCCAATAATGGAGCTGAAGATCCAGTGAAGTGTCCTTAAAATCCTCAGTTCCGCGGATCTGTCTGAAGGTTCCGGGTCGTATATGGACACCGTAACGTTATTTACTGTAGCCCCAATGTAAGAGATAATGGAGCTGTTTGTATATAATGCAATTTTAGCCATTTTTCAGAACTTCAAATCTTGTCAAAGTGACTGAGTATGCTGCCACTACTCTTATAAATACCGTTACGAAACAAATAAAAACAACAAATGCCATATATGACGTATTTCTATTAACACCTTGATATGGAACGCAAATGAAAATACAAAGAGATAATTAACATGAAATGAAATGTTCATCTTCCAGCATTATAACTAATGCTTCATAACAACGGAAAAGCCTTGCTGCCAATTAATTGTTCTGTTTAGATTTTTTTTAACCTGAAAATTACAAGACGCTACGACATTAACAACACAAGGATCACATGGGCAGAACACACAACGGCAAGGAAAAATATAAAATCTCCATAATATAAAACGAGTTTAGTTTTGACCAAAAAACTGTTTGTGAAAACGGCGGTACACATTGCAGTTATTCCTCTTTTATTGGATACTTTGTCCGATTCATAATACTAATGGACGACATTTCCTTCGATGGGAAAGAACAGCTACGATCGGACAGAAACTGAACATCAGGTTAACGTTGTAAGCAGGAAAGGTCGATTGGCTTTGATTTCTCGCTAATTGATCTACTCTTTCAAGTTTAACGTCTAACATCTTTTTTGACTATATCTGCCTTTTACTACCTATGCACACTGTTGTTTCAGATTTAAAATGACAGTTTTAATACATCTACTGCATGTATATTCTTTCAGTTTAAAACATTTTAAAGAGTTTTCAAAAATTACTAATGATTCAAGTTTTTACTGAAGGGCAAAGGCTTTGTAATAAGTCCTAGTTCTAATTATTTCGTTATATATGTATCATATCAATGTCAATTAACGACAAGCAAGGATAATGAAATGGTTATCAATATTCAAACTACCATTCAATATACAGTTCATAGGGAAAAGTCAAAATATATCTAATCTCTAGTGCATGCATTTGTCGTCGGCCTGCTTTATAACCGTTATGATTAAAAATGAAGTTGTAGCATGACCAGCTCGGTAGACCTGGCCATTATAGAAGTCAATATCACTTTTGTAAAAGGTCAAAATCATGAGGTAAATTTTGAACATACCATAATTTGGAAATGTCCACCAAGTTATTTTAAAACCACGCGAGGACATTTTTAAGATATAAACTCAGAAAACATTGTCAGTTTTTTTTATCAGTTCAATAAATGCACTCAAGCATATTAAGATATGAATTTATTGTCACTTAACAGTGGTAATTTCCATTCTTATGTCGATATGATATATTCCGATTAGCTTGATATAAAAGATAACACAGAGTCTGACACATCTGTTTAATATTTGGACACTTTACTTGAAAAAAAAAGGTAATGGTAATCTAACAACACAGTTCTATGATAAACGTGATGACTTAAAATTTTCATTGTCAACTTCCTTACAGCTTTATATCTTCATCACTTACATACGGAGTTTACCTCTTTCAGTGGATTCGATACGCAAGAGCATGCTCTACGTGTGCCAAAATTTTTAAAATGAGGTAAATTATTGATAATAAAACATATGGAGATAACGAACAGCATTCAAGATCAAAAGTCCATAAAACAATACAAAATAGGAGCAGAGCAAACACGGACCTCCAAAATATCAGAGGTTGGATCAGGAGCCATGAAGGCGTAAGCATCCCTTGCCAACCTGTCACACCCGCCGCATGCTACTTGTCATGAACGGGAAATAACGGAAAAAATCCGTCTTCAATTCAGTGTATAAATAATGCACTAACAATAAGTATGTAAATAATTAGTAAGTCAGCATTTGACTCAATGATAAATTGTATTTGCCGACAAGATCATTGTTTCGACCATAGAACTTACAAAATGATGACTTTAAACGAGACAGCTGAAACTCTTGTTTTATCAACTTGTTTGTCAATGATTTACCTCGTTTTAGAAATTGTTCATACGAAGAGCATGCTCATGCGTATCGCATGAACTGAGACATTTAAACTCTTTATGTAGCTGAAGAAGGTATATTGCTGCAAAAGTAAGAGAAGTTGACGATGTAAAGTTAAGCCAGCAAGTTTATCATAGAGCTTGGTTGTTAGATTACCATTGGTTTTTTTTTTTCAAGCAAAATATCCAAGTATGAAGCAGATGTGTCAGACTCTGTGGTATATTTTATCTCGAGCTCACCAGAATATATCGTATCGACATACATGTAGGAATGGAAATTACCATTCTTTATTGACAATACGTCGTCGATATATTTAAATATCGAGCTGAACACCACAGCAAGTGTTTTTATTTCACGCATAAGATTTTGCACAAATTCTGCTCCATATGAGTTCAAACATAGGTCTGCTAATAATAGAGTGCAATTGGTACCCATGGGAATTCCAATTGACTGTTGGAAGACGTGGTCTCCAATTTCCACATAGATATTGTCAATCAGAAACTCAAGCATCTTTTTTATGTCAACTTCAGAGTACTTGTGTGTGCAGTCAGAATGTGTTCAAACTAAATAATTTTGCAAATGACCAATGACCAGGTAAGTAAATTTACGAGTTCCATTTATATTGAAAAAGCAGCAGAGAGTTTCCTTTTTCTAATATAGGCATGTTTGAATACATTCTGCTTCATAGTAATATTAGAGCAGGTCTGTTGATAAATTAAGCAGCACAATTTCCTACAGTTTGAAGTTTGGTCTACAAATAAGTGGAAAAAAAACACATGGATGTTGTCAGTGTGGAAATCCAACATTTTTTCACATCACCATCAGAATAAAGTGTGTAAAATAACAATTTGTTATTGAAAAATTACAAGAACTCTTTCAAAATGAGTCAGATTTAATGTCCATAAATTTATTTCAGGTATAATATCACATTAAAAACAACAGATTTTTTTTTCAATAAACCAACATATCTCTTCATAATTAACAATCAAAAAATACCTTAAATCTTTTACTGGTTTATAAATCTGTCTGAAAATGAAATACGACGTCAAGAGATCGATGTCTGTTAACTACTCATATAATAATTTAAAGATCAATGGATTATAAGGAAAATATTTTGAACCAATTAAAAACAGGATTTGACTTTTCTTATTTTATATATATTGAAAATAAAAATTCGTTTTACCATAGTCACCCAGATGGCGCTGTGGTTTTAGCTTTTCCTGTAGAATCGCGAATTAAGGAGATTATCCTTAAATGGGTTCGAATCTCATTGCGGGGCGTATAGATCCGTTCTTCGAATGAGACCACTTAAACCGAGGTCCCGCGTTGCAGTGACGTCAAAAAACAAACAAATAGAAAACATAGCTGATAGAAATAATTGTATAAAACAACCTTCATATTTAAGTGCTAATGGGTGTAGAAATATTTGAGTAAGTGCCAAAAAATAGGTACTAGCTTTTCGGAAAATTGTGTTTTTGTGAATGCAAGAGATGATTTAAGAAATAGCCTAGAAATATTAATTAGACGACACGTTTCTCGGTTCTCTTTTATAATGATTTTCCCAGGAAATTGTGATTCAAGTATCGTTTGTGTATCAATTAGGTTTCCTGGGGTTTTTTTAAATTTATTTTAAAACCGTCTGTACAGTGACCCAATCGCATGATTTCAAATTAAAACAAAAACAATTTGGCACAGGTTTTAAATGTTATATATATTTTGATAATATAATATGTTTTAAATGATCAACCATTTTATTGGATATAGCGAGTAAAGATAAGTTAAAATTAATTTCAGATAACAAATCAATACAAACACCAAAAACAATCGAGATATTACCTTGAACAAGAAAACAAACAAGTCTGCAAAATAACTGATATTAAGTTTTCTTTTTATCATATGTTCTGGAAAAAAAATATATTTCTATATAATACATAGCACTTAATATATTACAAATAATTTCACAATAAAGGAAGTATAATGCTTATCAACCTAAAAGTAACAAAACAAATCTTGTAGACTACTCTCAGATTAAATTTGATCAGTTTGTAAATATTTTATACAACATTATGAACATATAGCTACAAACGCAGAAAACCGTGATTTTTGGCGAACAATAAATCTTAGGGGTTAAGTCTCCCTCTAGATTTTACGGAGTTTGTTTTATGTTTTAATGTATGTAAAGCCATATTTATATTCATTTAAAACCTGAATGCCTGTCTTGTTAAAAATAAAAAATTGTAAAAAATATATCTGTGACATCAGTATGAATACCATAACATATGTCATGATATATGAAAAACGTGATGATCTTTTTCTTTAAACTGTAAATTATCAAATCTTTGGAAAGGATACCTAAAATTATTTCAGTTCATTTGAAAATATTGTTTTTGAAATATGTTAATAGCTTATTTTATATTCATTATGATTTAATTTTTTTAAAATAGCATTCATCGATTTAATGATGAATTTCACTTGTTTCGTATTCCGTATTTAATTATAAATTATTAGTTCTTAATGGACTTTTACGAGAAGCGCTGACTTTTACAGTTACACTAGGACAGTGTACGGAACCTCTTTTACGATATAAATATTTAGCTCAACATTTAATTCAACAAAAATAACTGGTTGCTTCAAAGCACAGATAAGTTGTCCTTGAAGACAACGACAACCATTCTACCCTCAACTCCCGGCCTTCACATGTTTGAGTCCCCAACACCATTACTATGACAACTAGAAAGATTTTCTGATCTATTTTCAGTTCTGTACCTCCGTAGACGATATAGGTTTAAATGTCCAGGTAAACAGTCAACCGTAAAAGTCAGAGCTTTTCGTAAAAGTCCACTATGAATGCTTTTTCTAAGGCAGTTTACTTTACAGGTCATTTTCTGAAATTATGAAATTTAAAATTTATTGTATGACTTAAAGTGAAAAATAGGTTCTAACATATCCCCAAGGAGTATCTTTTCTAAGCCTCTGAAATATGGTGTTATTTTGTTTGTTGGTTGGGTTTACGTTCGTATTGTTTCAGTAATTTGTCTTCGCAGACAGAAACATTACGTTAAATATTCATGACCAGGGCTGCAGAAAGTCGATATTACTGACGGAGACTGCAGAAATTAGGCTCCTCATCTCCTACATGTCAAGATCCCTCCATTAGAAGTGATGCCTTTCTCTTCCAAATAATTGCAATAATTATTTCAATTCAAGGAAACTTTCTCTAGTTTGAAAGACTTCAAATGAATGTATATATTCGGTTTAAAGACTGAGTAGTACTTTGTACAAATTTTCACTTCAATTCTTATTGCATACCCTAACAAAATATAGTAGAGTTTACTGTAGTATCATCGTTTTTATACTACAGTAAATCAAAGTTTTGATATTGTAAATAAAAGTATCTTTATATTTTGATGCATTTCAAAATGCTATATTTTATGTTTTTTAATTAATACGCGTATATTTCTTATATTAAATTGGGCTATTACTTGTATATCACATATTAAAAAAGTTTACATCAGTTTTATTGATTTTAAGCTTCAAAATCTCGAAAATAGATCCAGAGAAAAGTGTCCTAGTAAATCAAATCATCAAAATTTTGCTATAGTTATTTTTAGTTAATTTTTGTTAGAGTATGTATATTCGACATAAAAGTTCCGATTCAGTTTTCTGATTTATTTAAAGTAAAAAGGTAATTTAACTTTAGTATTTTTTTTATATTTGACCTGTAAAAGCACCCGAGAAGTGATCATCTGCCTAGGACGAGTAAGCTTCCCCTCTCGACCTGTCACAGCCGCCGTAAAGACTCTGTACTGCATGTGTAATATAAGTGGAGTAATCTATATACATGTATAGAGATTCGCATTAAAAGAGTGCCTAAAGATGATTAGAAACATTCAAAATTAGACCTAGACAAACAATGGTATTGCAACAACCATATTTTTTTGGAAAATCTGTAAACTGTGGATAGGAAGACTCTGTAACAATCCTAGAATACTACAGGTAAAAAAATTCAAATTCTTAGCAAATATGTATTTTTTCACTTACAACTATGATTACAAGAACCTCAAAAGTCATCAACTCCAAAACTGTTTTTGAGGAGAACACAAGAGCATTTTAATTTTGATAAGATGTGCCTCCGAGATTAACACGTTTTTTTTTTCAATTATAAGCCAATGATCGTTGTTAATACTTGTAGGGGTAAAACCAACAGTTGTATTATTTAGATACTAGTATGCCCTGAAATATATCTCCTATATTCTATTATTGACTAAGTTTCGCCCCAAAAAGTTATGAGTGCCTTGATTCCACTACTCACACACATATATTAGGTATAAAAATACTTTGTTCATTTTCATTACAAAACTGTACCATTAAAAATCAAGAATACACATTTAGGACTTAATCTCCAAAAATTCCAAACGAATTTCACAAATGCAAAAGAATTCCACTATGAACACGATATCCTCACAGAATCAAGAATTCTAAACCAAGCACTTTCAAACTTCCATCATTGGATCTTCCGTACAACCCCCATAGATTTGAGGAAAGAAAATTTTTAAAATATCCTTATATCAAAGAACATAAGCCTAAAACAAGAAGGGGGACCGAATGAAGACGATTTGATCTTGTTTACCGAACAAATGGCGAAAAAGTAGAAGCCTTTATTATATAGTTAGAGACATTGTGGAAAGGACTTAATAATTCAAAAAGGGCAGATGCGTTCTCTCCTCTCACGGATGCAGGGACATGAATTCTTGATGTGATCTGTCGTTCTCGTTTTAGAATACCATTATCTGCCATGCCGACGTGCTAATGATTGTTTAAATAATGTATATAACCCTTCATCAACACATCATATTTCTACTGACTTCACCAAGAACAACCCAATCCTATCATCACTAACATTTTCTACCCCGAAATTATCTTTCTTGACTAATTTAAAGCAAGGTTACTTAACAGTTCTTTTTACTTTATTCACATTTTTTTCCAAAATTGGTGTTCAGAAGATAGAGAATCCAGCCCAGTTAGGTACATAATTTCTCGTCGGAATTCCAGCAAATTCCTCTCTGATATATGCTATTTATGCATTGTTATACAAAGTACGTGCAAATGATGGAAGGGTCGCTCTTGTTCTACTTTTTTTTCTTTTTTGTAATAAGATCTACAAAACGATGTAAAAGAATTGATGGTATTTTTTTCATTTTTTTTACGAAGTGGCATCGAGCTCACTATTTCCACCATTATCGGATAGTATTGCAAACATTGGATGTGTCGCTCTGCTTGTCATATTAGAAAACAAATCATTCAATTAGCTATTTCACAATGGAAATAGGATAAATTTTATCAGATTATTTTGATATTTTGTCAGAGATGTAGAAACATAGTTTGCAATAAAATCCATTCGAGTTCCCGTCAGACGTAGAAACCGTTCTCTTTTTAACAACTTCTGCAGTTTTAACACTTCGTCATCCGGCACAAGTTTTTTACAAATCTAATTAGGGAAGATGAGGGGTTCTTCTGTGTATTATATATGTTACATTATCGATGTCTCCCGAGAATTCAACAAAATGCCATGCCCTTTTCTCTTTCTGCGAACCAGCTGGGGGTACTTAAGACATTTCAGGGAATAGTCACTTAATCCATCAAATTGTTCTAATGATTGGACAAACTCCCCTTATAATATAATTTAGTCATTAAAATGTATATAAAGGTTTGGAGTTTGATGCTAAAAAGAATTTCGTTTTCCAATACCTGTAGATAAAAACTTAAGTTAAATAAAACTTCCAACTGTTTGACGTCACAAGAAATTGACCTTAAAGCTTTTGCTCCCAGTTCATCTTTTGTTAACAATTCAACTGAGTAAACTCGTTCTCTATCCCTATAATTACAAACTTTATAAGAAATTAGTGAATTCATGAGATCATTGGTACACAAAAAGTATATCGGGTGGTATTGTAATCTATTTTTTTTATTGTCGGAGAAATTCTATTGCCATGTCGATTAAATCTGGGCATATGTTATTTTTCCACCTGCCAGCGGGGTTCCATTGATTTCTACACCTTCAGCGCTCTTTTCAAGCCATTTCACATCAATTACACGACGAATCCTCTCCTTCGTCTGACACTGCGCCATTTTGTGATCGAGCTTGCGTCTTCTTGGCGTTTCTAAGTTTTCTGTAATTGAATTACTTTCGCAAGTACTTGGAGTGTTTTCAAGAGACAAATGGATTTGAACCCAAATAGGTGTGAGTGGAGAGAGGCAGGAAAGAACTAATTGTCCAATTTGTGCCCTAAAAGAAGTTAAAACTTTGTCGGAAATGATTTAGTTAATGCCCGTCCCTCAAAAGTGAATGAAAATCCCCCATTGTCCTCATTCCAATAACTTTATGGACGGGGTTTTAATATAACATTCCAAGCTTTTATGGAAGTATGGCTCCAATCTTTCCTATCATATATATCAGAATTATGATAGTTTATTAACTTCTTAGTGTCTTTGTTGACACATTAAAATCCTATTCGTGCCAGGTTTTTAAGGCTCAAGAGAGTTCGCCTTTCTTAAAATTCTATCTTTCGAAAGCATCCTGATATTTCCTTAAGTGAGTATTATTTCCTTTTCCTGGCTTTGATATAACCAAATAAAGATATAACAAGGCTCCCGGAGTGTGTTGCTTGTCATGATACGGAAAAATCCGTCGACAATTTAGTGTAAAAATAATGGACTAACAATTAGTAAGAAAATCGTCAATCAGCATTTGACTCAATAAGAAATTGAATTTGCTGATGATGTCATTGTATCGAACATAGAACTTCCGATAAGATTCTTTTAAACGAAACTGCTGATATTCTTGTTTCAGCAAATTGTTTGTCAATAACTCACCTTGTTTTAAAAATTGTTCAAACGTAAAGCATGCTCATGCGTATCGAAAAAAATTGTTCAAACGTACAGCATAATCTTGCGTATCAAATCAACTGAGAGATATAAACCCTGTAAGCAGGTGACAAAGGTATATTGCTACATAAGTAAGGGAAGTTGACGATTGAAAAGTTTAAGTCATCACATTTATCATACGACTTTGTTGTCAGATAACCATTAACGTATTTTTCTAGTAAAAGATCTGAATTTGAAACAAATGTGTCCGACTCTTTAGTATCTTTTATTTCAAGTTCCCCGGGATATCTCATATAGCCATTAGAATAAAAATAAGCATTGTTAATTGACAATACGTCGTTGATATATAGAAATATCGAGTTGAAAGCCATGTCGAGTTGAAGGCCATAGCAAGTGTTTTCTTCTTTTCACAAAGTTTTTTTGGACAAATTCTGCTACATGTGAATACTAAAAAGGGTCTGATTATCATGGGGCGCAATTTGTACCTATGGGAATTCCGATAAATTGATTGAAGTCCTGGTCTTTAAAAACCACATATACAGTCAATCAGAACTCAAGCATCTTTTTTAATATCAACTTTAGAGTATTTGTAAATACATGTGTACAATCAGAATGTTTTAACAAAACAATTTTACAAATAACAATGACAAAATGAGTAAACTATGAGTTCCAATTTTATTGAAAAATTAAGCAAATGTCAATGATTTCAAAAAGCCTGGACTTTGATTTATCGTAAGGAATGGTTGTATATAAATTGAAAAATCCTAAATTTTAATGCTGTTGATTTTTATAAAATTTTGTGATTGCAAAAGTTCCTTGGAATAAGGTATCAACATCTGATTAACACCACTTCTCTTATATATTGTTGCGCATTACTCCTGAAGTTTCTTCTTTACTTTATATTCTGCTAATATTTTAGTAATTATAAAGAAAGAGGCTTGGTAGGGCATTTACTGGAACCCGCTATGTATCTTTGTTTGTTAGGATTTTTTAATGAAGTTTTGGATTCCAATAAAGATATGGTGATTCAAACTCATTCTGTTTGTTTGAAATATTAAAAATATTCAAAACTGACATATGATTTCGAAGAATTCCCTCCTTAGAAAGGGAGATATGGGTATAAGTTTGATTACTACTTTTAGAATTAAAACCAAGTTCCTCTAGAATCTAAATAATTAGCCTTACAAACAAAGATAACGTTGTTACCTGCTTTGTCAGCAAGGACCACTACTGTACATACTGACTGTGTAATCTGTCTTATTCTTTTTTTCACTTCTGAATTACTGGACATAGATGTTTGCTCTACTCCTGATTTGTATTTTCTAAATCTATTTCTAAGATTAAATGCCGATCCTTATTCCAAAATATTGGTTTGACATCTTTGAAAACATTCTCATTGTGTAAGTCTACGGGTTTTTATATCTTTATTTTGTAGAGAGCATGCTCTTGTGAACATTTTATAATTTTGCTAACTGTTCATTGTTCAGTTTTTCGTCGATGATGTGTTTACAGGTATTGATACCAGCATGCTCCTTTAGAATGTTATGCCAATGTTATGTTTATTTTGATTCCCCTACTGACATTACTTAATCACGTCTTTTTCCACATGAAATCCTTGTTTGCTTTCATAAACAAATCATTACAACAGAGTATTTATATTATCAAAAAATCAGCGCTAGGGACTTATTTTCTCGGTGGCCTTTAGGCATTGAAAACAAGCGGTGCGTTTCTCTATTGTGTATAAAAACAAACTATATCAAAAAGATATAATAACAATTTATCAATAAATAATTAAATTAATTAGCAGCACAAAAAAACATCGTAAGTCAGTGTGATTTAAAAAAAAACATTTATAAGATTTTGAAATTTTAAGAACCTTTAATAAGGATAAAAAGTATTGTTAGAGAGGCAGAGGTAAGTAGCATAAAAAATTACAAACACGATAAATTATTCTCCATAATTTGTTCATTTTTCATCAAAATCATACAAAGCACTGAAAATTATTAACCCTATATAATTATCACACGATTTCATGAAAGTCAGTTAAAAATATTTTTTTATCTAAACAAGTATATTTTGTACACTTGAAATTGTTTTGTTGACGAGGAGTATCTTCTGTTTAGTCACCAGCAACTAAAATTAACATGGTTACTTTTAAAGAAAAATGA
This sequence comes from Saccostrea glomerata, assembly GCA_003671525.1. Lineage (NCBI taxonomy): Eukaryota > Metazoa > Mollusca > Bivalvia > Ostreida > Ostreidae > Saccostrea > Saccostrea glomerata. The sequence continues at coordinate 228,137 of PRKT01000491.1, forward strand.
CTGAATTTGAGACAGTTTTTCTTTTGTGGTATTATTCATTTTGCTGTGGACAAAAAAGAACGTTGCAATGTTTAGGTTAGCTATTACTTGAAAGTAGGTCAAATATACGGAAGCGTATTAGTGCCACTTTGACACTTCACTTTTTTTTAATTTCTACACTTTAATCTTTAAATTTTACACTTTAAAGTGTAAATTTTACACTTTAGTCTGTAAATTTTACACTTTAATCTGTAAATTTTACACTTTAATCTGTAAATTTTACACTTTAATGTGTAAATTTTACAC
>PRKT01000491.1:230215-256489 GCA_003671525.1 Saccostrea glomerata
AAAATTTACAGATTAATGTGTAAAATTTACAGATTAATGTGTAAAATTTACAGATTAAAATGTAAAATTTACACATTAAAGTGAAAAATATACAGATTAATGTGTAAAATTTACAGATTAAAGTGTAAAATTTACAAGTTAAAGTGTAAAATTTACAGATAAAAGTGTAAAATTTACACATTAAAGTGTAAAATTTACACATTAAAGTGTAAAATTTACAGATTTATGTGTAAAATTTACAGATTAATGTGTAAAATTTACAGATTAAAGTGTTAAATTTACAGATTAAAGTGTGAAATTTACACTTTAAAGTGTAAATTTTACAGATTAATGTGTAGAAATTAAAAAAAAGTGAAGTGTCAAAGTGGCACTAATACGCTTCCGTACAAATATGTCCTGCTCCAGTAAACTTTATTTTTCTGACATTAAGTTTAATAAATTGTTTTGAATATCTTCAATATATTTTGAGTGGTTGACAAAGACAGAAAGAATAAAAATTTCCATGTGTTATCTTTTTATCAACTAATTTTGCCTGAGAAAGTGACATGGTATTCTACATTAATTTTTAAATCAGAAAGAGGTCAACTGAAGCATCACATGTGGAAAAGGTGAGAATATCTAAACAATTGAATTCTTCGAAGAGGGCATTTATTGACATACATACCCCTGTAAGTTCCAGAGGTGGGATCAAGCGCCTAAGAGGAGAGGGCATTTCCTGCTGACTAGTCACATCCACCATGAGCCCTATGTACTGATTGGGTAGACCAAACATTCCGTGGTCAAAATCAGTATAAAAACTGGATAAACAATTGGTAGGAAAAGCCAGCCAAAAAATGACACAATTAGTTACTAACAAAGGTCATTGTAACGACCATAGAATTTACGAAATGCAGACTTTAAACGAGGATGCAGAAATCCTTCCGGCTACAGTCAAACGTGTTAAGTACGATCGCAGATATAGCAAATTTTCGGACAGAGCTCCAGAGTAAGTTTCTGTATCTCCGTAAAAATTCTTAAAAATTTACTGTCACATGAACCCTGTTATGATAAAGAAGAATTAAAAATAACCACTTGGCATGGTCAATATATTTTTTAACCAATTATAAAGATCTGTGAATTTTATTTCACGATTTATAAAGGTATATGTACTTTTTTCATGATTTTCGAAGGACAATGTATTTTTTAACCTGTTACATTTATAAAGGCCAGTGTATTGTTTTTGGTGGTCATTATATGATGTATTTAAATTAAGATTATACAGTGAAAAGTTTTTCTTATTAGGTTTGTTATGGAATTTAAATTCTAATTAGAACCTCTGCAACGGAAAAATATTTTTATGTATAATTATCAGCAAGGACTTCTTAAAGTTGGGTTGAAATGATTCACAAATATAGCTGTTATGAGGTCGCTATCATGAACTACTTTGAATCTCAATACAATATGATGAAAGAGAGCGCCAGCACCAAAAGGCAGAACTCCCAAAGGAGAGAATTGCCTCGGATCAAATACATTAGTATAAGGTATTGTAAAGATACATTGTGTTTGTCAACTGCCGAGTAAAATACTGCCGGATAACAGCGATCATAATAGACAATCGAATTAGCCTGTCGTCACGTGATCCCCAGGGACTCAGTGCAGAGAGCCGCCCTCTGTAGACATTCCTCTATCATCAGTGTGATACTTAATTGTTAAACCTTAAAACTTCTCAAGAATTTTTTTTTAATACTACATGTAATGTAATTTTACAAAATTGAAGTGTCTATTCAGTAAGAATAAATATACATTATTAATAAATTACTAAAAATCCCACGTTTCTGATTTACTAGGTAAATGCAAGTGATTCACTGCTAAAAAAATTTTAACAGACAGCCCTTTGGAATATAGTTCTTAATTAACAAAAATCTATTGGTGCTGGTATTTTTATAAGAAATTCTAAATATATATGTCCCTCGCTCCGAAAAGATGCAATTTGTTCCATAGAGATAACGCAGGCACTAGTCCACTGTAGTAATAAAAATATCTAAGATTATTTTCTTTTTTTTATATTCAATAAAGACATTTCTTCGATTAAACAATCTATGATTATTCAGCAGATTTTGAATTTATGCGTCTGCTCATCATGCTCTGTGATGAAAAGTAACGTGCTGCACATTTTGTTTTGGGTGCGTTCCGTGTGAGTAATTCAAGTATCTCTGATATGTTACAGATCGGTTCCGCTCCAGTGAACATACCCGATTGAAAGCTGGCACGCGACCGCCCCGCACCCGGCGCGCGAACAAATGAGATATTGGACAATCCGCCATATGTCTGTCGTTATCAGATCGACACGAAATGAGCGCTTTACAAAGCCTATCACCTTCTAGTTGACACACACTATCCACTTAACAAGATCGCCGGGACTCAATCGATTTACTAAGTTTTTGTGGTTCGGCGATAATACGTTTCTTATCGCAATCTTTTGATGTATTCATGAAGGTCTTCCGAAAGGAAATTCCGTTATCTGAATGACACCTTGTCAAACCTTTACTTCTTTTTAATTTCATTGGTTTATTTTTATATCTGTGTAAATGACAATTGTAAGTATTCATAGAGATTTTAAAAAATCTATTTGCAATAATAACAAAAAAGTTTCTTGTGAGCTTCAAACTGTTTCCTAGAAAACATTTTTTGGGGTGTAGAAGATCACTCAAAATTCCCATCAAGATTAGAAACAATGAACACTATTGCAGCCCTACCCCCAGAGTATGCAAAAATATGCATTTCAACTAATCAGTAGTACCCCACCTAAAAGGAACCCCTGACCCTGGGCCCAAACATTTCACAATTTTCGAAAAGGCACCCTTGCCTTGCCAATCATAAAATGTTTAATTAATACCAAGGAGCATATTTCAAAGCATTCATTTTCAGTATATTCTTAGACCCCCCCTCCCAAATTGTACCTTTGACCCAGGGGCCTTTGAAATCACTAATTCTGGTAGAGGGACCCTAACTATATGGGTAGTTCATCTGCTTAAGACGAAGGAGCAGATTTTCAAAAAATTAATGCATTTTTCACCATAAAATCATTCGAGCCCCTGACCCTGGCCTGCAGCCCTTGCTCATCTTAACTAAGCATGTAGTTAGTTTTTTAATACAGGAGCAGAGAAGAAAATTTTCAAGGAATTAATGCATTTTCAATATATAATTCATATAATCCCGCCCTAACACCTGAACCCCTGACCGTGGGGTTATGAAATTCATAATTTTGGAAAGCACCCCATCATAAATATGTTTGTAGGAGCAGAAAACAAGAATTAATGCATTTTAACTATAAACTCAATAGAGTCCTTCTCTAACACCAGAATCCTTGACCTATTGGCCATAAAATTTTTAATTTCGGAAGAGGCACCCTTCTTTATCATAATTGCACAAGCATAGAAGAAAATTTTGAAAGAGATAATGTTTATTCACTATATAATCCATATACCCCAGCCCTAGCACTAGAAACACATTACCCTGGGGCCATGAATTTAACAACTTTGTTATAGAGGACTCAATGATTATACAGTCATGCCAACAGTTTTACTGCTTTATGTCCAGGAGTAAAGAAGAAGATTTTTAAAGATGACATTCATTTTAGCGGTTTTGGCCCCATCCCTCAAGTCCCAGCAGGGAACATAAAATTCATAAATTTTGTTCCCCTTGACTCGTAGATGCTTCATGCTAATGGTTGAAATTGGTTGAGTGGATGAGAGAAGAAGCTGTAAATGATCAAATAATAACGCACGGTACATAACGCACGACAAACGGCGACGGACGAAAACAGAAGGCAATAATGAATTTGTCACCTGGGTTTATTTTTCTTGTAATATCAAAGGTAATTTTTCAGTATGTATTTTTTTAAGCTTTCCGAAATGGAATATAATGGCTATCTCAACTCGAGATTTCTCGAATAAGCGCTTTAATTTAAATTTATTTACTGAAATAGTAACTTCACACATCAAGGTTCGATATTTAATCAGAAGTTTAATTTTGTAAAGTGTTATCGCTTTTAGTGGATACCGGAAATTCCGTAATAAATCCATTTGTCCTTGGGTCATTTATATATATTCCACATCTTACATCGCAAACAGAACAATTCCGGATTTACTAGTGTTTCCTCAGTAATAACTAACAAGGGCCTCAGTTCTAAAATATCGCCCCCTGTCTGTTCCCTGTCGTGTACCCCTCGTTAGAACAATCCCGTATCTCAGTTCTAAGATCCCTCTCTTTCTAATCCCCGTCTTGTTCCCCTCAGCATGTCGTCTCATCAAAGTTGCAGAGAACGAACCAAGGATGTTCAATATCATTTTCTATTTGGACGTAAAAAGATTAATATTATGTGAGTTTACATGTATATATAAAGCCCGGACAATTAAGTTGCCATTAAAGGAAAGGTTCCTTCTAGACAATAAACATTCGTTCGACAATTTATATATAATTTATATTGAATTACATTGTATTATGGCATTATATTCTTATTTGAAAAAATATTTAAGGCAGAAATATTGCAATATGAATATAAATTAATCAACTGATCTAATACTAAACTTATTTAGAAAATGTGATTTTATATTATGAAGTTTTATATTATTTGAAGTGTGCATGCATCTCTCTTTCTACTTAAGGCATAGATAATTTAAAACTATAAAACAATATCTTTTCTTCTTTAAAACATTTTAAAAAATGATTTTTTTAAAAATACAATATGATAAATTTTATTTTTATAAATATTTAACTAATTCTGATTATATATTTTTTAACCTAAAAATGTCATCAAAATATTATTCATCAGAGATTATTCCTTATATTCTCTCATGCTATGGATGCTTTCAATGTTTTCTGGTTTAATTTAGCTGAAATAAAATTGCATATTTCTGCAGATTAAATACATAAAAATGTTAAAGTAGCGTTATGTAGGTATTTTTCTCACAAAAATGAATTCCCTGCTGAACAGTATAGCAGTACAACACGATATGGTATATGAAAAGGTAACTATGATTTCATTATGTGCTTACTTAAAAAAAATAAATAAACAAAAGAAATCGATTTTTGTTATCTGTCGCCATGTTGCAGGCGGTGCATTTTCCCATTTGATTCACATAGATGAACAAACAATTACTTTTTTATTCCTCCATAAAATCAATAAGGAATTCTGTAAACAGGTGATTGTAATGCTTCGGGAATTGCGACCATTCATATATTTTATTTTTCTCTTTTAAAACAGGTTTAAAATGAGTGACATGCTGCAGGTCTAACACAGCTTTATAGTGTGAAGTCGGTCCAATATGCAGAATGAAAATTAATATACTTCTGTCATTCTTTTTCACATCTGAAACGTGTCTTTGTCGGAAAGGTTATTTATTTATTTATTTATTTATTTATTTATTTATTTATTTATTTATCCCTCCAGATAATATAGTTATTGCCAAAAAATTGAAATTGTATATTTTTTATATACGTAATGTACGTAATTTCAGTTGTATAGTGATTCAAAAAAGAATGAAATATTATAACTTTCTTTAACTGCTGTACAGGTCCTTGGTTGATTAAATATTTATAAATAATAAAATCCTTCTATAGATTTATCAGCATTTATACTTTCTACATTAAACACCAAGAGGAGATTTCCAAATCAGTTGTAGAGACACGATTTCTGTCACATTTTTAAATTTGCAAAAGACAATAGCTCTGCATTAGCAGACACAATTTTATAATTTAATTATTATAATGCTAATTCCTATTTGTTTAAACCTTGCCATTTATTTCCCTGTAGGGATAAATAACGTTGAGCAAAATGTTGACGGAGTATTAACTTGAACATGTAAATCTATTGTATCTGTGAATGCATTATATAAACCGGATTTTCATTTCAGTTTCAAGTATAAATTTCGGTATACATGTATAATTGAGGGACAAAATACAGCATATTTTTTAAATTAAAAAGTATATCCGATATATTCCATAACAATAAGTTTTGTTACAAAATTGTGTAATATTTAAGAAAGGTATAATTTTGTATAATGTATCCGTTATCTATTATCGTTATCAGATGAGGACACGCCCACTCGCCAATGGAAGCAATGGAAATCGATGGCTCTGAGACTTTGGATTGATTCTGAACTCGGTTTTGTTGACTTTCGTGTAATTGTTTATTTACTTTCGCATCTTTGGTAATAATAGAATAAACACAACACAAACAAAACAATCAAACATCTTTGTCTGACAAATCTGAAATGATCAACATTCTTAATTCTTTTTATAGAATTATGGTTTTATTCAGTTTTCTTAGATCTTTCTCTGTACAGTTGATAAAACAATTGACATTTTTTATCCTCGTTTGAAATAGTTATCTTTTGTCTTTCTTTCTTTTTGTAATAAAATAAAAAGTGATTCAAAATAGTCCCTTGGTAAGCAGACAATCATCGAGACATTATTAATTTTTTAATTCCGTTCCTGCATACAAAACTCTATCTGTGTGTTTGTTTGTTTATTGTTTGTTTTTAACACAAAACTGACAAATGGACACACTTGTTTGTTGATTTTGAAATCCATATAGACAATACATACAGTCCATTGAAGAGATTATTTATATATTTTTCCACTTGATAAATTATCCAAATGCCTGTCCCAATAAGTACAGAAACTTGATTTTTTCATTCTATATGATGAATACAATTTCAGGGGCTATTCTTGTTGTTTTCTTTGTTCATTAAATTTTTCATTCAATACAAAAAAAATATTTAGAGATTTTAAAAACAGATTTTTATTCTCATAATTTTAAAGATAGCCCTTTAATTTATCCCAATATTTATTTTTCATTCAAAATATAAAACATGTTAAAGAATATTAATAATTTTCTCCGTTTTAAAAATGTGTTTCTTATTTTTTGCTGTACACAATATTCATATCTCATTTTTTCATGCTATAAAAATAGCATTCTTATTGAAATATAATTAATAAAAATGCAAAACAAATCCATTCATTATATTCAGTGCTATTAGTAATCAGAATTTACTTTGATAAAGTTATTTCACAAAGTTCAGATGAGAAGTAACACGTATGTATCAATTTTAATTGAATTATTTCACTGATCATAACCAATACACTTAATTTTAAGATCACACGTAAAAACATAACTGCAATTTTAATGAAAGAAAAAAATCTGTGTCACATTTTTTTTTATTTTTCAAATGAAATACACATTGATGAAATCAGTTTCCATCTGTATACACCAACAATTGTTATATAACAAAAACAAACAAATAAGAATGGTGTTAAGGAGATCGGCGGGATCATCAGCAGGTGCCCGCCCGGGGGTAGAGCGACAGGTGCCTGCCCGGGGGTACAGCCACTGATGTGTCGTGTTCTACTTCTGGACAATGAAACACAACAATAATCCCCTAATGTCTACGCACTTAATGATATTGTTTCCATTTGTATTAGCGAAATGCAGGGTTCTCGTCACTTAATAACAGAATTAAACTCGCTTTATAGCATGGAAAGTTGACTTTGACGCTTAATGCCGACATCAAACATAATACTAACGGCAATTTTACCTTCATCTCAATCTATTGACGTTTTAAATTTCATTTCAATAAAACAATTCTTTGAACATACACGGTTGTCTTTATCACACCAGAAAACGGCGCAATTTACAGCAAGTATAATTATTTATATAAAAAAAATAATCAGAATTATAACACTAAAAATTATACAATGATACTTTTTCAAAATATTGCTTAGACTTTAATTATAAATGAAATTTTAATGGTTCCATCTGCTCTCGACTATATATAAATATCCTATTCCTTCTAATGACCATAGTTAGCCATCTCTCAAAGTCCGTTCGATTTGCACTTTTTGAAGAAAAGGGAGCAATGTTTTAAGGTTTGCATCAATAGTATAAAATTGATTTTCTTGAACGCTTTCAACAATAAATGAGACAGAATCAAAGGTAATAAATAAGAAGTAAATAAATATAATAAATTAAAAAAATAAATAACATTTCTAAAACATATCACACAATATTTAAAATAATCATTAAAACGTAAAATAAATATTCAATTATTAAGTAGGTTTGTTAATTAATGTAATAATACGTCGAACCATTTGTATAAAAATGTGACAAGTTCAACACATTGACAAAAACATTATTTTCTTCCAAGTGTTGGTTGTTATGCACGCACACACTACCAAGTATAAATCAAATTTTATAGGTATTCAAAATAGCATAAAATTTACCAGCATACTAACACAATTCATATCAGTTAGTACCCGAAATTTTCAGCACAAAATACTGACCGTGACCGGAAGTGATCCAAAGGGAGACCACCATTCGGTTGACACTGTCAGCGAAATATTATGCACAAGACAAACTCAACCATTGCCTTTAGTATTTTCTATGCGTATGAAACGTCAATTTTGAATTTTCAAAAGATGATATCAATGAGGGGCAACGGCCGAAAATTTCATACGCTTCTGCTTTTGTCTTTGATTACAAAACCAAACTCTGACAACATTTTTCTTCAAGTCCAATTTTTCTGCAATTTGGGCGATTTTTTCACCAGAAGGCCTTGGTTGCACCGCAAAATAAGCTTCCAGTGACCGTTTTTCCGGAGCTGCTATTGAGGTTCGTTTTCGCTTCCGTTCAGCTGCTAGACCGCCAGCTTCCGCTTCCTTTCTTTCCCTCGCCTGACGCTCGGCTTCTTCCAACCAGGCCTGAAGAATAGGTTTCAGTGCTATCATGTTATTATGACTAAGTGTCAGTGATTCAAATCTACAAATTGTGCTTTGACTTAGGGATCCTACGCCTGGGAGTTTGAGGTTCGCCAATGCAGACCCTACATCCGCTTGTGTGACCCCTAATTTGATACGGCGTTGTTTGAATCTTTCAGCAAATGCTTCCAGTTCGCGCGGGTCACATTCCGTGTCGTGTATAGCGTGGTGTACCGGGTGGTGTCCGGGGAATGTGTGGTGGCCTCCCATGGCGTTAAGGTTGGTACAGACACTTGGCTGGAACATTTGGTGGTGACTGTGTGGTATAGAATTGGCGATACTGTAGTGGTTCTCCGGCATTCCACCAAGCGACATCCCGTGGTTTGTTGTTAACTGTTCTAACATCGAGTCCCCGGGACCAAAGCCCGTGTGACAGTTCATTTGCATTTGATGTCGTGGTGGGGTGACATTGTGCCCCCCTAAGTCGGCAGTATGACCATAGAGTCCATCATGTTTCATTAAGTTTTGTGATGACTGTTTTGGAATGTCCACAGCCGCCAAAACCTCTGCTCTTGACAAAATGCCATCATCAAAGAAGTTACCCTGAAAATAAACAAATATCCGTAAGACATGGTGATAGAAGAAAATTTAAACATACCTGTTAAAAGTAAGACCCCTCCTTTTCATATAAAATCAGTCCCAAGCAAATGAAATAATTTCAAAGTAATGTCAGTATAAGTATCAATGGCTGCGATAAATAATTGATGCTGTTTAAGCAGGAACACATTGGTCCCAGCTTTTATTGATATCTCGTACTCAGGTAAATTAGTTCTCAACACAAGAAGAATGTCAAGATAAAAACACAAGCTTCATCAAATATGAAAGACGTCAAACGATAGGAGCCTTCAGTAACGTGAAGAGGTCGGGCTAACACGTACCGTATTCCCCGTCACACATCGCATACGGTCGGGGGGTCTGTAGGGCGGGGAATACCTCCCTCCCGAAACATGGCCGGGGTTTAAGGAGGATAACCCCAGTCCTTGCTTAGTGTTCATCATTGTTTGGCACTCCGTGGATTCTGGATAGGCCGACCAGCGGCCTCGGGCTGGATTTGTGCTACTCCAATATAACTTTTACGATCCTGAAGTCGACAGAGAGAGAGAGAGGAATATATGTCTATGGCAGAGAAAATTGATATTACATTTTACTATTGAGCGCTTCATTCACCAGGCACCTGTTCTCTGTTATTTTGAGTCACGTGGGTTTACTAATTCATCAACTAGAGGCGCATGCTCCCTTTAAAAGGCCACTATTATGGACAAATTATATTTTAAGCTAGAAATGATTCTTTTTCATTAACATAAAAGTTGCAGTAGCCAATAAAACTCCTCTCCGATACAAATTCTACGACTGCCAGGGGGGCTGAACTTCGACTCCAACGACTTCATGTTCTCGGTATCTTAAAATCATAAAATTTCTCTTTACTCAGATACCTCTTCCTAGAATTTTGTCTCTAGGAATCCTTTTAATATTGTTTTTTTAATTGATGGTTTGTTTTAATTTTTTTATCAAAGGTGACAAGGAATCTTCAGAGGAATTTTTCCAGCCTTTTAGACAGGGGATAATTTATTCTCATTAGCCGCACGACAGCTTTAGAATTGGGGACGAGTCGTTATCGGATGAAGGAGGGAAAACACACCAGGGGAGTTGAGGACTCCGGCAGTCAGGCCGAGGTTTATATCCCCAGAAATTACCAAAGCGGAGTCCGACATCGCTCCAGACCGTCTCCGCTGAAATTGGAGAGATGGTCTCCGACATTTTCATTAAATGTCAAACTCCCCGATTATTGTCTTTCTTTATTTGGAGCGCCGATGATATTACATTGCTGTTTTATTGGGCTTTTTTCCTCGAATCCATATTATTTTCCTTGTTTGCCTTTTTTATTTTTATTTTCTCTTGCAGCCCTAATTTTTAATTTGATCGATAAAGAAAAATATTTAAAAATTGATTCCTGATCCTTTAAACTAAATAAGATTATTTCTTTCTTTTATTAAAGGCTTCCTTAAGTGTAAAATCAATTTTCTTCATAAGAACGTACGTTGTTTAAACATGAAGTAAACTTTTGGAACACGCTACCCTGTTTTAAGTGCACATGTTCAAATTTTATTTCAAAGCGATTCAAAGGATATTTGTTTGTAGTAAGAATCGATCCCCTATTGCTGGGTGTAAGCATGAAATGGTCAATGAACGCTCATTCTACAGATCACTATAAATTTTTAATATCTACCCCAGTTCTTGCAGACAAGCTCATAAAAAATTAAGTATTTCACGGGTGTTTGTGTTTCTGTGATTTAGTTCTGATTTTCTTTTAGTCTTCCTTTTGTTAAGAAGATTGTGTAAAACTAAGATTAAAAAAAACAATATATACAATTTTATTTGGAAATGTTAACTTTCAAGAACTTTTAAGGAAACTATAGAGGAAAGTTCATTTTTTAACACAATGTACTTTTTCATATAAAATTGATTTTTTTTATAAAAGAAAATTAAAGAAGTGTTGTTCGGGAAAAAGATGGTCGGGATTACAAAACACCTGCTCTCTCGTTGCTCAAAAGTAATGTCAAGAAAAATCTAATTACCACGTAAATAATGTGTTAAGATGACGGTAGGCAATGGGGAATTATTGACGTTATTTCTTGTAAATGAGAGGAGAAACGTCTCTTTTGAAATGGGATTGAAGTTTGTGCAAAGAGAAAGTAAAGCGTTTGTTTTGTGGCCAATCAGCAGCATCAATGCCGCTGTTATCTGCTTAATTTGTTTTCTCATTTTCAATTTGAGTTCATCGTCGGAAGTGAGAGGAAATTCAGAATTAGTCATCTAACGTCAGTCAAATTGACAATTTCCTTCCGGTACAAAATCACGTGGTCTAGTTTACTCGTCAACTGCAAATCTTAGACTTTGCTTGCACGTGTCCTGGGTTTGCAAACAAGGACGAATTTGATACGGTAGCAGTTTATATGAACGTCTATTGTGTGTAATAATTAAGACCTCGTCGTGAATGCACGTGCACATTGCAGCCAACACAAAAAGTCGTGCGTGAGTTGATGAAGTCAAAAATCTAGCAATTGAACCTTTAATCGGAAGACAAAAACTAAATTATTGCTGCGATTTCAGCCAATTATGTCGATGTTTATGATGCAGAAAGTTACGATTCATGAAGAGGTGTGGTTACTCCGCGGTTTACATGTAATACGCGAATGAACATGAAGATAATGAAATGGGCCAGCTTCAGTCTGTAGACACTCGGAACACACTGGAGTTGATTACAGTTACTACTACTAGGCACTTATTTAAATGATTTTAATTTTTTTTGCAACATTTTTCAAGCTAATGAAGACAATATACATATATTTCTTCCAACAAGATTAAAATTTGCAAATTTACTTGTTACTAAAAATGTTTTCTCTGCATTTCGTCATCTGTCGCGCTCAGAAAAACATATTGCACTGCACGCATCTATCAAAGTGATATTAATTTGCGGGTAAAAGTTTGGAGAATTTGTACCTTGGGAATAGATTATAGAGCGATTGATGGAATTAATTCTCCTGAAGTGTGCACTTCATCCGCTAATGGTTTCGCTATCAGCCACGGCACGCAGGACTTGACACAAGTCAGGGTATGTTAAAGTCTCGTGCCTCAAAAGTCTCGATCGCGATACTTCTCGCTTGCAGCGTTTCCTTCGTGTCTCAGAAATATTATCTTAGAACCCAATTATTTTTTAGTTGAAACAATGATATATTTTTTAATTTTTCTTATAAGAAATGAAATAATTTAAATTCCGATTTAAAAATGACGCTGGATAGTATTATTATCCCCTCGCATTGGCGTTAGAGTGGATATAGTAACAATGATGTGTGTGTGTGTTATTTTGTATGTGTGTTAGTGTGTCCTTTGCGAAATGGAAGTGTCGTAATTGCATCGGGGTTGAATACTGCCTTGATTTAAAGATATGATCATCGCGAGGGGATGCTCTGTTTTGCGTTGCCCTTGTTTAATTTTTTTCCCCAAGACTTTAAAAGTTCTGTTCTCAAACCACATACTACATAATGTAGATCGATTATCTTCTGAAATTTAATCTGAAAGTATATTTATTCCAGTCAATTTAGTAAAAATATGGGCTCAACCTTAAGCTACTTACAACAGAAACTTTTTTTCATTAGTGAAACAGTTTCAAAATATTTACAGTAAAATATCTAAGAAAATGCAACGAACGGAAATCGTATTAGGTATTGTAATTACTTTAGAAAAGAGGCATAACTCAGATTTTATTTAACTCGAATTAATCTCTTTGTGTAAATTAATTTGAAATGTATAGTTAGAATTTAATTATTACTTTTTGTTAAATTAATAAATATCAGATTTTAATAAATTATTATTGAATACAGACTGTTAAAAGGTAAAAAATAAAATAAAATAATTCCCTTACATTGAGATTTTTTTAGTTTGCTTAGATCATTTCAGTACGTACGTATATGCTAAATATAATTTTAAAATATAGCATATTCATTATCTACTAAGTATTTAGAGACTATATTTGGTCCACGTTTGATTGAGTTATACCTTATTTGACCCAAATTTTAATTAATTATTACGAGGCAGAGAAAAGCACTAAATGCATGATACGCGGTGTATCGATCGCATCTTCTTTCTTAAAGATATTACTTTTATCCAATATTAAGTCTCTTTTCTCGAATTGCTATTTTTTAAAAGTAATTTTTATCTTTAATTTCATTTTTAGTCACTAAGTTTCTCAATATCTAAATATAATTCAATATTAAGTAATAGAAAGTTTTCATCAAAACCTCTATCTGTGTCTATTTTGACTTTTTCCATAAACATTTCATGCAGAAATATTTTCAAATAAAAATAAATACAACGTTGAGCCTTTTCTCCTTATGACGTTTTATTTTGACAATTGGCTATATTTCATACAAAGCGTAACCTGTTCCAATCCAATATACACTTGTATATCCTTGGAAGCTTTTTTTCCCTTATACATGTATTCAATTTACCATTACCAAGTATAGGAATTAACACAATATAGCTATTTCTATCAAAAATGTCTCAGTTTAGAAGTTTGTTACGTTTTGGCGTTAGTCATTGTGATGCATGCAACATAGATTCGAATATGATTTAAACTACATGTATTTTCTTTTTTATCCTTGAGCACTGGAAGTTGATGTAAACATTGAGTATGTGCATGTATTTAAAAAATATACATACTCAATATTTACATTAACTTCCAGTGCCTGTGTTTTTATCCAATCAACAGCTGATATTCACAGTCAGTAAGATTAAGCAAAGCGAGACAACTCTTGGCGATTGCCAAAAACGTGCGAGTTTCGCGAGGACAAGGATTGAGATAAGATTGAATTCCCGTTTCCTGGTCTGTGGTCGGGGTAGAACGTGTCCTCGCAATACAGCTGTCGGGTTTTACAGAGCTACAGAAAAATTTGTTTGTCATACGAAATGCTTCCTTTATGACATGTACGTATCATTTTCTCCCAGACTAATGTAATGGATATGGAATATCTGGATAGATTCCGAGTCCCGATACGAAACGACGAGGATTGTGGTTTGGAAAAGGCAGATTCTTTTTTCGATAAATTGAGTTAAATAAAATAGAGATTCAAAAATACTTCTCTAAATGATCTTTCGTCATAATTTTCTCTATTTAAGAGTAAATGATGCAATGATAAAGTGGAATGAAACGGAAAATTGCATAAAGTGCCCATCTTTTACCGTCTTTGTTGAGAAGGGGGCGACATAGGAACATTGGATCAGTGTTACCTGTTGTTAATACCACATAATGAACCTGTTGAATTATTCTCAACTTAATGATGATGAATAATGTGACTATCCGATAACAGGGGATGACAAATCCCATTGCCCGACGCCCGGGGCTAGTGAATTTTAGGGGTGGGCAAGTGAAATTTTATCAACCACTTGCCCACGCCGGGCAAGTGACTTATCAAAAATAAAATTTATTTGTAGGCCATAAATTTTAAGCTGAGCATAGAGGCTTGTATGATTTACTCAGCATTTTTCTTCCTTTTTTTTTTTGAAAAAATATCTATAAATACAGAATTAGTTTATGGTAGGGCAAGCAAAAATTCAGGTAGGGCAAGTCAATTTTGACCATGTACTTGCCCTTGGACAAGTGACTTAAAAATCGATTTGTCAGCCCCTGCCGATACCATATTGAGATCTTACGATGAATTTATTTTATTAGAAACTAATTACTATTTCTCCAATCTAAAAGAATTTCTTCTATATGTAGCATCATTTTTTTTCTTTGAATACCTTTGTTTTTAAAATATTGTGAAAATTTTAATTCTTTATTTTTTTCTTAAATTATTACATTTGAAGGTTATTAAAAGCAAAACAAATATACTAGTAATACATATAAAAGTCACCCCTAATCACACGCATTTTCACATAACACATACACTGAGTGAGTATACAAAAGGTGAAATGACTATACTTAATAAAGCAAAAAAGGGGGACTTACTTTATTCCACACTACGGGATATTGCTCGTGATCCCCTCCGAAGTCACGTGGGGGTCCCAGAGTGGTCAGCGTCTGAAATATACGAAAATGATTCTTAAAATTTTATCCTTGTTCTTAAATGATTAATGCTGACAATTAAATGTTCATTTTTTAGTGCAATGTCTTTTGTTTCCAATCGCCAGACCGAAAAGTTAATTTCGTTAACCCCCCCCCCCTAGTTTCGTCAGTTGATATACACAAAATGATGAAAATGAACAAACCATTAAAGCCGAACATATATTGATAGAAGAAATCAAGTGACTGTTCGCATCAATAGTTACCTTTATAGGTGTGCATTGACAATAGGCAAAGGGCATGTTATTTATTTATTTATTTTATTTATTTATGTCCATTGCAAGGATAAATTTTCTAATTAGAAAATATTTTTTGTCAGGATTTGTGTCCATTAGTGCAGAGTGTTGATCTACTTTACATGTATATTGGACTTTGACGGCTTGACCTAAATTCACAACTTAGTATAATATCCTAGTATAAAATTTGCCTATTCTATTTGAATAATTCTGCTTTTTGTTGATAAACCTGATTTTTCTCTTTATTCCATGTATAATTTTTTGTCGCATATTTATAATGAAAAAATAATTGATAAAATTTTATTAGATAGAGATATGCTTTTAAAACACCTTTTGTTAATGGACAAGATTAATGAAAAATCGTATTTTGGCAACTTTAAATTACTATTACTATTTATAAAACATGTTGTTTGAAATAGCTTTGAAAAATAATCGTAAAATTTGCCCATACAACTTGATTAAATTTAATTCTGATTTTCTCGTTGATAAACCTGATTTTTTATTAAAATTATTGCATATAAATTTTTTGTCGCATATTTATACATCACAAAACTTTCAATTCAATAAGTTATAAAAAGAAATATGCTTTTACCTTTTGCACAAGGATTATATTAATTGAAAATTTTCCCTTACCTCTATTTCATTATGACTAATGAACCTGGTGTAAAATTCAAAAGCATCACAATATTGTTATAAAAATTCGTAATTTTGGCAACTATCACCTGTTAGTGGAATTGTTGTTTTCCTAGCGTTTATTATGCATTTTTATTGAATTCAAAGGCGAGTGTAATTATATGATGTAATTAAAAATTAGTCAAATGTATTATTTGATATTGCTTTAAACATGATCTAACAAAACGAATTCCATTCTAAATAAGAATTTCCTGAACGTGTTTTGGGGTATTGGTTAAAAACAATCAAATTCAAATAGCACACTTCGTCTAAAATTTAGCAATTGTGGTTAAAACAAGGAGACATTATTCCTTGTAAATTCAAGACAGAGTATTTCCGTTTAAAATAGTTTAATAAAGTTGAATTAATTTCATGCAATTAGCGTGCAATGCTTATTAAATATTTGATGAAACTCACCACTTTTTCGACATTATCAAAATCCTCAAAATATTTCATTCTCGTGTGTCTCGCCTAGTGGTTAAGTATGAATGTGAAGAATCAGAGATCACCTAGCTTTATACGACAGGCTTTTCTTTGTCAACAAACAAATTAACGGTACCCTTTAATGAATATCATCGGATCTCATCGGCTCTTGTTAAACGAGCCCCTTTTTGATGTGACCTCCGGGGACCAGACGATAACAGGTAAGCAGAAGACAGGTGGCACGCGCCCCGCGCGCGCGACATATATCACCTTACTTCATACCCAGAATAGTTTACAGTTTAGGAGTAATTGATCAAACGGTAATCGTAAATAGGAATGCCTCCTGTTCTAATATCAGGTATAAATTTAAAAAAAAAAAATATCAACAGTACATGAACAGGTAACAAGGCACACGTCTTACAAATGTCAACACGAAAATGTGATAATTCTAGACAATACCCGATTTACATTTACTCGCTAAAACGATGTCATTCGTCTTAATCGAACTAAATGACAACAGCATGAACAATTCACCATCCGTGTTATAATTTGATAGTTTGAACTTCACTGCGATGTCCACTCAACTGTGAGTGAAACCATTACCAAAGTAACGACAACTAATTAGATTTATATGCACCTGGAGCAATCTTATAATATTTTACTGCAATATAATTATCTTTCAATTTTCTTCCAATGCAAATATGTTCTTGTTAAGAATGTGACATTTTCAGAGGATTGTACACTACAGCTGAAATAAACTTCAGGGAGAAAGATATTACATTTAATTCTAAAATTTAAGTAATTTTGTTAATTAAAACCTAGAAATTTTTTTTTTGAAAACCTCGAATTATTAGCCCACTTTTTGAACAGAAGAGCAATTTCTACACAGAGATAATAATTCCATTTCAACCAGAAAGGAATTATTAATATTTTCAGTGTTCCAAATGCCAAATGAAGTTAAAAACTCTCGTCGAAAAGAGAAAAAAATATTGCGACCTTGAAGTTAAATGGGGTTCGGCACTTCTCTTAATGAACCACTGTCATTAAAAGACAATATATAGAGTTCTGAAAATACCACATGAGCAATCCAGCAAAATATTAAATTATTTCAAACACAAATCACTTTTAATTTTTGTCCTATAAAGAGACCATGAAAGAAAGGGAAAAAAATTGAAGAGTATTTTTTAAGCAAGCCTCTGGAGACTTTAGACAAAATCACGACGCACCTGATGAAATTTGCCGCAAGAAAAATGACGCAACGTTGCAAAATTGCTACCGTAGCGTGAAAATTAATGAACGTTGATTTGATTTCTTTGGTGATATTTCCGACAAATCTGTCTCAATTATAGGTAAATACTGTCCAATAATTCTACCGCTGCGGCCAAAGATCTAGTGTTGTTTCATTTAATTGTTATTTCTCTCTGACAGTTTTCATATCATCTTAATCATTTTATAACGATTTTTAAATTTGCTTCTTATTTGAATTTGTTTTACCGGTTTATTGTCAAGTCAGATGGAGTGTGTAGAACTGATGTTTATTAATTTTAGTAGAAATGCCACAAAAGGCTTGAAACGTTTGGCGTAATCTAGGGATTATTTAAATAAAAGTCCTCTCTTGTCATCTGAAGCGTTCACAAGGGACAACGGACAAAAACCAAACAATCCATTGAGCGTATTTATACAAATAACTCGACAGATTGATTACTGGTCCTAGTTATTTACAAATCCACGGGAAAAAACAGTGCACATTTTATTTCACTAGAATTAATCTTAAACCTGGAGAAATTTTGCTGCAGATTGCGTGTTGACACCTCTGGTAGGTATCGCGCGTGCGGCGCCCTTAAGGTGTCGGGAATTTTCAGTTTTAAGTGTCCATCCCCGCCCCCTATCTGTTAATTTCAATCTAATTGGCTGCATTCTAAATAAATCTAAGGATCTAATCGGAAATTGAAACCGTCCTAATCCAGAAATCACGTTATTTCGACATTTAATCGTCGTCCTTTTTACAGCTTAATCAACGATTGAATTTCGAATAATTTTCACATCAACAACTTGTTGGTTTCCCTGCCGGGAAATACGATAGCAGCAAAACGTGTCGCTATATTCTTATCAAGTCTGTTTCGTGTTCTTACAAATGGAAACAAATCAATTTACTTTAGATCTCAAAGTCTACAATTTTAAAATAAAATTTCTTTTTCTGATTGAACAACCTTTCGTTGATTCTTTAAAATTGCATTTTTACTAAAGTATTTTCTTATTCTGAGACATAAAATATTCCTGATCCTGGAATTTCTCGTTCCTCAACAGACATAAAAGATTACAGAAAAGTGATAAAGTAAAAATGAGTAAAAAGATAAGACGCACAAGTATATATATCCAAAAACTGCCGTACATCCCTCATCATAAACCGTCGTAATTTTTGCTGAAAAACAACTGGACTAAAATGACGAAAACTACGGGACAGTATGCCGAGTAAACCAATCAAGTTTGAAACCTGTTCCAAGTAAAGCATCTTATAACCAAAGTTATGGTATACAAATTAATCGAGTGTCGGAAAATTATAAAAATTGCAAAGTCTCATCCATAAACTATGAGGGAAGCCGATGGCGGATGTCATTCGATATTCCGGGCCAAATTAGCAAGGGTAATCCTCGTTTAATATTTCAAAATCTTATAGCGGAGAATAAACTTGACATTAAAGATTAAAGGAATGTGGAAAGAAAATCGTTACAGAGTTCTTACCTGGGAGTGGGCATGATACAAGCCGTATCCGGACATCTCAGAAACAGGTAATGGACCTCAAAGAACGGTACCAAAATCGCTACCTCAAGTTTATATACTAGTATAAAAAAAAACGACTTCAGATCAGAAATTCTTTAAAGCAACCTTTAAGTTTAAGCCGCTTTCGTGAAAATTATGACTTAGGGGGTTTTGACCATATTTTTAAGTTACATTAATGGAATAAGTTGGTTTTGTAAATCAATGTGAAATGGATGCCTGTGATTGGTGTTTGGAGTCTGCGGAATCAGGCAGGAGGCGGGAACACAAAATTACCTGAAACACTTCAAAGACAACAGCCTCGTTCTGGCTGCCGTTACCTGGATGCTGGTACCAGTTAACATATGTGGAATGAGAATTAGTCCCGTCAGCCTCCCATTTACATAAACTATTTTTCTTAAAAGTATTTTGAATTAATAAATGATAAGCGTTGGTGATTTTTATTATGTTTAACTTTCTTCATAAAGTGTTTTCGCACAGTTAACTAAGAGAAACTAATTAATTATAATGTGAAATGAAGACGCACTGGCCGCGGGTTTGCCTTGAAATCGAGTGTATATGTTTAACACGACTGGGTACCCACCTGTTTCTAAATTATAATTGTAATAAAAAGACATTTTAATTCATTTTAACTTTCCACTTAATATCTTTCTTAGATGACTTTTTGCTTGCTTCAACATCTTAAAAAAAACTTTAGCAATTTTTGAAATGGATTTTAAATACGTATCCCACCCTACCCCAACCCTTCCCTTTCGAATATTTCAGTTACTAGTATGTTGTTTTTTATTCAGAATAATATATAAATACACACCGCTTGAAGAAGTGCATTGAGCCTCATTAATTTTACATATTTTAAAACTAAAGTATTTTCATGTATGAATAAAAATCCTGAATGAAAAAGATTTATCTTGTGTGTAAATATTTGATACCGTCAGTGAGAATCTCACACAGTTTCTACATATAATATTAATGGTGGTCTCTCGTGTGTGAAGGTTTTATAACGTAGGAAAATCTATTGCACTGCACTGCAAATCTTTATTTATTTTTTGTTTATTTATTTATTATAAACATTGACATTTTTACCCCGTTTTTTAATTGAAAAAATTAAAACTCAAATTGTGTTACTATGCCTATATAACTATAAATCTATATGCTAACGTTGATAAACCCCTTTTCCAACTTTATTATCCCCTAGCAATTAATTAAAAGGAATATCAAGACGCTAATTTGTGTGTGTGTGGGGGGGGCACAAACTTGACCTAATATAAAATAATCAGAATCAATGTTCTCCGAGAAAGGGAATGCTCTCCTTTGCGGCACCCTTCTTTTTTTGTACTTGATCATCAATATTTTGAAGCAGTTTTAACTTGAAGAGAAATGGAAGACGAGACAATTTCTTCTCGTTTTCCTGCATACCTACAAACATCTTTACACTTTCTACAACACAGTCAGACAAAGTTTGAAAAACATTACTGTCAATCAAAGTACGAATATTTGAAGTCCATAAACCTATCAATAAAATTGTGAAATGTTTGTTAAATGAAATTGTATAGGTGAATAATAATGATTTGTGTAACTGTATATAGGAGATAAGATATTGGCCGGCTGCCGTGGACACCTGTCACGGGCCGTAACTCTGCTGAATAATTAATATACATAGCAAACCACACACGTATAAAATACTGCACACTCTTCTGGTGTATAAACTGATTTAATGTGTAGACACGTGCCAATAAAACTAATAAATAGAAATACCAATAGCAAATACTTGCAATGATAACAGATACTTATAATAACAAATGAAAATAATAACAAATACCCTTGGACTCATTTTTGAAACTGCAATAGTTTCAACATCATATTCTAAGATTTTCGTGATTATGAAATCATAAGTCAATCAAAATTATTTATTTTTTTTTTATTTCTTTACCAGTATTTATTCATTTTTTATTTTATTTATTCATTTTAATTATATATTTTTTTTTATTTCAAAAAACATTACGTAAGTTTTTAAAATCATTTCTTTGGTGTTGTATTTTATATATTTAATATGTAGTGTGATGTATAATTTGATTTTTTTTTAAATTAGGTGGTTGCGATTGATTGTTTTACTTTGTTAAGATGTCAAATGTGATAAATAAAGTTTGAAATCGAAGATTTAGCCTCAGAAGTTGCTTTAAATGTTCAGCAGTCACAATACGTAACTGCACCATAAAATACGACAAAGGCGTTTGCCTTCTGAATCTTCTTTTTATCAACAATATGGAAGGAAGACGCAATAGGAAAAATTCCTATATATGGGATTGACATTGTGTACCTGTAATCATAAAATCATCTCCTACAGGTTTGTGAGCCTTAGACGACCTGAGCATTCCAAGTAAATTCGTGATCTTTATATAACTGTAAACATGAAATGACCTAAAGGGGAGAATCTATCGAATAATACTTAAAATTCTTCAGAAGATGTTCAAATGACCAGTGACATATTGACAAGACTGAAGAATGGGTAATTTTGAAAATATTTTTATTGCGCGCCTTTCCAGACTTTTTTTTTTTGAAAAACTAAGGAATATTGAGCAGTCTTAGTTTTGTTTTTATACCTTGAAAATATGATTGTTATGATATGATGTGGTCGATTGTTTGAAGATAGGAATTATTGGAAACTAATTAAAACATGCACACATTTGCGAAATAAATTCTGGGTGGTATATGAGAAACTGACACCTTTATGCTCCTGTTATTCGGCAATACCGAGTAGAATGCAATCGTCATACTTTACAACATATGTCCAATATCCCCTGATTGGTTACCTGTTAATTTCTCCCCGTCAGGAATTACAATCTACCTGAGTCTGTACCTTAATTAGATTTCTGGGAAGAGAATTGAATCTTCTAGATTAGATTTGTCTTTTGATTCGTTACCCCCTTAAGATTTCTGTGGAAGATATGGGTACCAATGTCCGCCGAACATTCTCACGATATTTACCAGCAATAACCGACAAGACAACCTGCGACGTAATAACCAAAGCAACGTTTTTACTTTGGGTGGGATAATTTTCACAGCTGTATAGTACTTGGTTTAAATAAATTGTGTTTTAGTTTAATATCATGAATAAATGTAGAATTAAAAATTATAGTAAATTCGCTGAATTGGGGTTGATTCAGCATTACCCTGCTCTAGATCACAGGTGCTCTAGATTATTTTATTAGAGATTTATATATTTTCCCCTGATTTGATCCTTCAGTAATGACGACATACTGTAAAATAGAGATATCAGTGGTTTCTATCTAAATTAATATCGATAACAACTACATGTAAGATCACCAAATTTTCGAAACACCCTATTTTCGCGATAATGTCCATTTTGTCCATATTCAATGACATTGGAATAAAAGCCAAATTAATAAGTTACAAGTTAAAGGTTTAAATTTTCTTATTGCTGCGAATGTACCAGATCTTTGGTTTTTACCCCGACCCACCTACAAACAGTTCTTTGATACGTCGTCGTGTATGCCAGGTTTATGTACTGCATATACACGTAAGACTACATACCTTTCCTGATAAAATAATGACAAATTTTATTTAAAGTCATGTCAGAGCTGTCTTTGCAAATTAAGGACAGATGATACAAACAAAATTATGTCAGAAAATTGAAAATAATAACTTGGGTCATGTTTAAATGAGTAAAAATGAATAAGTTTCACCGCGTAGTTTTTAATGTTTTATTCAAATTTTCACAAAAATGGGATTTGAAGTGAAAAATATTTGTATAGATTAATAAGGATGGTTTCAGAAGGGCATAATTTTGAATATCACAGAAGGATTACAATTTCTTTATATTCTAGAAATTTGTTATTTGCATCATTTGCAATGAAATTAGGCCCAAAAATATATACCGATCCAGACATGTTTGTTTGTATCATTTGTCCTTAAGCTTCTATAAAAATTGGTTTATTTCTTGAAAAACCCATTCATCTGGGAAGTCAGTATCTCTTAATTGTAAGATAATTTTTTAAAATAACAAATTTGAAATCAATGAAATACAAGACACATATATGGTAGTATTTGTTGAAAGGGAGAAAGAGGGAGAGAGGGGGAACTTTTACTCATGAAAATTTGATGAGGACATGATCTGTTGATTTGGGTCAGTGAGCAAGGAAAATGGAGCGGGTCTATAATAAATCACAATGAACAATCAATCGTTCAGTAGCATTCGTATTAATCCTAAAAGGAAACAAAACATTATTCTCTGAATCCTTTGTTTCAGACTTGTAACTTTAGGCAACAAAACAAAACTGCACAGTTTATTTATATATAATTAGTAAAACTATTTTTTAACTTTGTAATAATTTTTATTCGATAAATTTGTTGGAAAATTGGAATCCATTCTTTGTCGATACGACGAGGAGTTTGATATATAAAATACCAAAGAGTTTGACACATGTTTCATATATGGATATTTTATTATTTTTGTAAAAGACGTCAGTGGTAGTCTAACAACAAAGCTTTATAATAAACGTGATGACTTGACCTTATCTATCGCCAACTTCTCTTAATTATGCAGCAATCACCTGCATACAGGGTTTTATATTCTCTTAGTTGATTCGATACATAAGAGCATGCTCTTCGTATGAACAATTTCTAAAATGAGGTAAGTTATAATATTGACAAACAGGTTGAGGAAACAAGAACATCAGCAGTCTCGTTTAAAGTCATCATCTCGTAAGTTCTACCGGTATGGTCAATACAATGCCTTGTCAGCAAATACATTCTAAAATGCCGCATGACGTTTTTCATACTATAATCAGTTACGCCGAATTGTAGACGAGTTTTTCCGTTATTTTCCGATCATGACAAGGAGCACACGACGGATGTGACCTTTTGGCATTGGATGCACACTCCTCCATGACACTTGATCCCACCTCTGATATTTTAGAGGACCAAGTTTGCTCGAACTCTGATTCGTATTTTTTAAGGAGGCTGGGGGTCAACAAATTAACCTCAAATTAACCACCAGATTTAACTTATTTTTTTTAGATACGGTATCTTAAGCTGTCAACTATCATTGGGCAAAGTAAAAATTCAAACATTTTAATTTTAAAATTTGATCATTTTTGTATATCTTTATATTGAGCTCTTCTTCTAAAGGAGATATATAGAAACAGTGTGACAAAGGCTGCAATCCCCCAGACCCTTTAATGGACTTTTGAGCTTGTTAGTTTCCTAAATATACCAGTATTTCATTCAAATTGCATACTATATCTTGTGAAAACATTCACAGGTGATACGATTTGATTAAATTCAAGCTTAGATTACTCTTCTCAGGTCATCAAATTGCGAGTTATCCTAAAGGTCAAGGTCACTGAACAATGGCATAGTGAAATAATTTATGGCCCTTGATTGGAAGACTTCAATCTCTACTGTTTGTACTGACGGCTTTGAATTAGGCTCAAGGTCATCTCTCTTAACGAGGATTAACAATGAAATTTTAAGTTTTTGATACAAATATCAGGAAAAAATTTCAAGAGACATCTTAAAATTTGCAAATACGATCATCTTTACATCAACTTAAAAAAAGAAAAGGTTTAAGGTTTTTGCACAGAGAATACTCTGTTGTCACGTGATGTTAGGGGAAAATCTTAGCTTTACTGTCAATAAAGATCCCGGGTAGGAAAGATAAAGGAGTGAGAACGTAAAATCTCGCGTGACTTGGCGAAATGGACAGAGAACGAAGGAAACCTAACAAAATTACTGTCTGTGATAGAGATTGATTAAAACAGTACATAAAGGAACGGCCCCAGAGTTTGAAGGTGTCTACAATTTAATTAAACCGGAAAGAATTTGTGAAGTTTAATTAATCACGGGAACATGGTGGTCAGGGTACTGAGGGCCCGTGCGAAGAATTGGAGTGAGGAAGTGATTCCAATCAATTTTCATCCTATTAGACATGCTTAAATTTAAAATCCTCCTGAATTCGACAAGTAAAATCCAACCTTCAATTAAGACACCACAGGATGAAGATTTTTTTTTTAATTTCAAGGGTACATTAAGATTTTATCGACAAACACTTGCAAAGACAAAATTGTAAACTTTTTAAGGCAAGTCATTAATTTTTTGTACACTCTAAGAAAATTGAAATTTCAAAAAGATCTGTGCAAATGTGCATGTATCATTAAAAACTTCTTTAGACCATGATTTGTGAATCAAATTATATTAAAGCCACTGTGTTGCAATACCAAAATTCAGTATGCATTGTCCTTTCTTATCATAACGGGAACTTTTATATATCATCGCTAAAATTTGTTTATATGGTAATATTTACATTTGCAAATGTTTTCCTTTATATAACACTACTGAAAGCAATGCGTATCTATAACTGTATAAATACAGGTAAGGGGTCAAGAGGTCGTAGATGTGCGTATAGATAATCGTTCGACGTAATTTCTCAGTGACGTCATAAAGGGTCGACGCGCGTTCAGTGGATAACATACATGCCGTTGGGTTTGAAAAATAATGCATTTCACACGTTAATAGTAACAATCAGGTAAATATAAAGTATGAATAAGTCACAAATGTAAATATAAGTAATAAGGTATCATTTTAAAACATCTATCGGGCTATAAATACGGGTTGGTACGAGATTAAATTCATCATAAAGCCCTTCGGGCTTTATGGAATTTAATCTCGTGACCAACCCGTATTTATATCCCGATAGATGTTTAAAAATGATACCTTATTTCTTAAATA
>PRKT01000491.1:256600-266640 GCA_003671525.1 Saccostrea glomerata
CCCCCCCCCTAGCCCCCCGGTTCCGACGCCTATGCTGTATATCAAAGCATCACATTGCATATTTAATATATTCGGCAAACCGAGTATTTTTAAAAATAATATCAGAAACAATAAAATGTTTCATATATTTGCGGCAATCGTGCAATAGTAAAATATTCTTTTGGAATAAAGAAAGAGGGCCCGTCCCCTTTTGTGTCCAAAATATACCTAGGATTAAATATATAACTTAATTTTTTTGATACGACATTGGGGCCCTCTCCAACCCCAAACTGGCCCCCTTTTTTCAAGAATCCTGGCTCCACCACTGTAAATTTCGGTAGTTCTTTCATTTGGGGGGTATATAATGAAATATTATAATGAAAAACAGTCCAAATAAATTTTATAAAAAAGTTTTTCAATTGAATCCAGTAAATAATAATAAATGAAAAAATTAGTAATTAGCAATGTCGCCATAATATTGTTTACTGAAAAAAGACAACAGGTTGAATGTTGAATTCTTCAGATTGGTCTGACAGACATACTTTTATAATGTATTCTGGAAAAAGAAACCTTCAACTCAAACTCTTAAAAATTCATACTGACTGCAAAACATCAATACATGTATTTATGCAGTCGAAATTATTTGTTATAAAATGACTGTTTCAAATTTTCCCGCATTTTCCTAAAAGTAAAAAATATGTTTTAGAAATTTAGTTAATTAATTCAGAAGACACCCAGAAAGATTGCATTGAATTTCTATAATTTAATTATTCCCAATTTCCCTTACAAAATATAATAAACATGTTATTAAACCCTATTGTTACGGTCTATTTCATTTCGAGTCACTGGTAAGCATGATGACAACGTGGACAGTGCCCGTGTTTGATATATATATATATCGCGCTTGAATTGAATTTTAGTAACTTTATTTTGAATTTTAATAACTATAATAATAATACTTAAAACAACAACAACAAAATAGAATATTTCGTTGTCTGAGTCTTTGATATAAAATAGTGAGGAATTTGAAAAGCAATGAAACTTACCCATTAATAAAGGTGGGTTTTTTTTTCGATTGCAAAAAACACTTATGTCCAGAAAATTCAAAGTAAATTGACAATTTATGAGCTCAAGAAATCACTACATTCCCGGTCAGGTAAATTTCTATAATGAACAGGTGAATTAAGCCGGGGTACATCTAAAATTGATAAATCTGAAAATTTAATAACATATAAATATTAAAGTCAACTGGCGGCGGTCTATTTAAAGAAGCTACATTTTCCTAGTGTTTAAAAATTCAACAAGGAGAGTATGTTGGAAGAAATTCAGGAATTGAATAAGCTATCTCCTTGAATTTTTAAAGCTTATTGATATATTAATGATATATTACATTTCGAGACTTGGACGTTAACTGATTGAAATACCTTTTAAAATTGAACTTTATCATGTAAGAATTATTGTAATTAAAATCGTCCCATTTTAAATATTGAAACTTTTAATTATGAAGATTTCATTTTTTTTTCTAAATAGCTTGATTTTGTTATATTATGTATAATTTTGTAAGAGGAACCATTGATCCCCCAGAAACCTACATTTTTTCCTCACAGTAACCTTGACAATACCCCTAGGACGTTTTGAAAATTTTATGTTCGCAAAAAATATTCTCACATCGCTTGTTAAATGCAAATTGATCGTTCATTACCAACCATCAAAACTTTCTGTGCTTTGTATCTCGCTTCGCTAGTCAAAAATTGTTTGAATTTTTTTTTCTCAGTTATTAATTATAAATAAGATGTGCCAAGTAGCTTTTAGAAATTTTTACTCTGCTTTCAAATTTTTCTGTCTGAAATGCCCATGTTTCCCCATCCGCAACACCTTCAGGATTTGAAGATGGGGCTTATTAATATTGATAAGAAGCGAATTGGATTTTAAAACTGGCTTAAAAGCGGGTATATAGAGTCTACATTGCTGAAGCGAGAAATGACTCCATAGTTTCCATCTAACTTATTATTATTTCATAAGGCCCAGATATACCATTACTGTCACGATCGTATCGGCGTACCTCCGGTTCTTTTCAGTCCGGAAACGGGCGAGGCACGATAGAATTGGAACCTTATTCCGGAACACTACCCATGATCACTCCGAGGCTCAAATTGCCAGTTTAATTCTTAAATCTTTGTCTCTCAAGAGTGGTGTTAATAATGAAGTATGTTTTTGATGCCACTTTACGTATTTCCATGTAGAAAGACACATGATACACTGCTATCTACTAGAAGTTAATTTACATTAATAATTGACTCTAAAAGCGAAGTTCTTTTTCCCTTTGTCAAGTGAGGTGAAAATTAAGATCAAAATATTTACCTCATTATATTTATTTATTAATTTCAAACTAATGTGCAAGTGATTGAAGATCATAAATTGCTAATATTTCCCCATGGTGTTCGAAGTTCTTCCTCAATGTCAATAAGAAACCCAACAGTTGTGTGAATATCACTGGCGGAATTAGAGGGGGCAGGGGGCCCAGTCCACCCCTTTTGTGTCCAAAAAAAAAAATTCACAAGATTTGATAAATCAATGTTTTTTTAGTGTGGGTGTGGACCCCTACCCTGACCCCAAACTGGTCGGGCCCGCCTTATCAAGATTTTGGATCCGCCACTGAATATATAAACTGAGATATTTTGATAACGTTCCATAGACCACAGAAAATTCTATATAAATTCTATAGACCAAGGCAAAAATCTCTATTAAATTTCATTTTTTAAACAAATTTCTCTATGCGATAGCGATTGCAAGGCAGTTCGTGGTCAAATGCTGAATGTCAGTGAGAGCATATATTTTGGGTAAATTTAATGTCACAAACTTTATTCTTTAAACTTAGTTTTCCTTGTTTGCTATTCATACTCGTACATTTATAATAACCTATGGGAAATTGAATAGTTAAAATATGAACAACTTACAAGTCAACATACTTCGTTAAGTTGTTTCTTTGGAAATGTATTTTGGAAAAATGAAATTCAGCATTCTCCACAAAAACTCTTGAATCATTGGTTTTAATTTACATCGTATGAGTCAAAAAAGAATTAAAGCAAAATAAAAAAAAAATAAAAACAGCATTGACGAATGCTTATTGATTCGTTTAAATATTCATTAAACGATTTTTGATAAAAAGAACAGTCCCGTTAGTTCTATACACAGCGGAGATCCCGCGAGGTCTCTTCTCTCTATCCATATTAGGTCATTTTCCCGGAAAAGTGTGTTAATTTTATTTTGATAGGCTGTAAATTACAGACATAAAACTGTTGAATGGGCTCAGTGGAACTAGTTAATTGATACACCTGTCTCTGGTTGTGAAGAACTAGATGTGAATAATTGATGGAGAAAGCATATTGAAAGCGGAACCTCGCCAGGTATATCGACAGGACTACGTATTGTGTGCTGGGGCCCGGTATCAAACTCAAGTCTCCATATATACCCAACCTTCTAGTAGGAACCCGAGGAGAATTTCAAAATGAATATTTCATAAGTTTAAATGACAAAATAATTGTTAGAAGGATGGGGACTTGGGGGTAATGGAGAGCCGTCCGCTTTACACACAAATAAACTCCGATATCTAGGGACCGCGATGCCAATAGTCCGTGTTTGGTCTGAAATCTGATAACATTGGCTCTCCCCGGAGACGCTACCCGTTACGTATAGGTATCCATGGAAACAGGCTGCCTCTTCTACGATTGGCTTCAAAACCTTTTAGTATATATATACATACTGTAGTTGCGTATTCACTAACTACAGCGCTTTTGTACTATACGTAGATTTAAAGTTGTATTTTTGAAAAGTGCAACGATGGGAATCAGATTCCATTAGCAATACATAAACTGCAAAACGATCTTCGAAAATTATATATAAAACCATATGTATCAGACAGAACATATTATTTTAAATAAATGTGCAAAATTTCATTAATGTAACTTAATCAGTGTTAATGGGTTTAATTTTTCGAAGACGGTCCCCAAACCTTTTGATTAACCCCGTATGTATATTTTTTACACACACTTTGAGGGTATATTTTCAAGAGGAGAACCTACTAATATGAAAAAAAAAATGTTTATTGATAGATTTATACTATGACAAAATTTCCATTTTAGCCTTTGGTGTATGCCTACATAAAATCTCACAGAAGAACAATTCAAATATCTGAGAGATAATTCTAAAATTTGGAGTTTATTTTATAAGCTTATGTAAGGTGTTAAAAGCAATATCAGAGAAAATTTTGTTACATAATTAAATTTGAGTTTTTTTGTTTTTTTTTGTTTTTTGTTTTTTTTTTTTATTAACCATGGGCATTTTTTTGTCTATGCGTCAACCTTTTTAAATCATAAATTCGAAATCAGTATGTTCAAATCTGAATTTGGTAACTCATCCGAAAAGAAATTGTATTGCGAAAATTGGGTCTTGTGGGGTAGGGGTCATAGGAGAGGGTCTGATTAAACTTCTATACAACTTTATATTACTAACTGTGTGTTCCTAACTTATTCTTTCACTCTTTCCACGACAAACATTCCTTACGTTTGCTGTTAATGGCCCTTCTGGCCCTGAAACTGAGATCATGGAAAATATTGACTATTATCGATTCTGCTCGTTTTGGTTTGCAAGATAATTCGGTCCAACGCGTTTCGTACAGATGTCAACTACGACAGTATTAGTTAGAGGAGTAAGAAAGGTTTTGAAATCTAGCTTTTTTGCAATTGAGGTAGGCTAAGAATTTGGTAGAATTAATTCAGAACCGCCCGCGCATATTTTTTTGCGCAAAAATATACACAGTTTACAGTTTTTTTCAATGGGTGGCACTGTAGCTCTCCGGTCTGTCAATATATTTTTTTTCGGAGAACTACAGTTCTGCAGCTACAACTTTTGATGTAATTATTTCTTTGATACATATTACAGAAACCCAAAAAGACCTATTTGAGACAACCCCCACCCTAGAACACAGAGTAAGAAGAGATACAAACTTTATACAATACATGTACGTACAACAGTGGTTCGTCCATGTAATGAGACTTGTCCCACCTCCCAACCCCCGACCCCCGACCCCACCCCCACAAAACAGGTTTTTCAAGTTTTAGCTGCAGCATATCTGTTAAGTCAATGTTATGGGATGATCTTTTTGTTTAATATTTCGCTACATATTTCTGTTTGTTTTTCTTAAATACACATGTATTTAATACCAGCTACTTTTGAATTGTGATAAATGGACCTTTATCCCCAAAAAATCGGATCCGCTTTTGTTCCCTGTATATAGTTTTTGCTCCGGGGGGGGGGGGTGTAAAATTTAAGTAACATGGAAAGTAACCTGCATGGTAAGATTCATAATGCCCAGAAGACGTGACTCCAAAGACCATACACAATTCTATGTCACATAGAATAGACTTACGTCAATTCAGATCAATATTACTTTTGAAATAATTCTGATAGGCCTAATCAAACAAAATTCTCTTCGGGTGTTTGTGTGTATTTCAATATTACACAAATTTATAATCTTCTTAAAACATATTTTAAATAATTTTCAAGATACTGAGTAACCAGGCAGTTATCATATTAAGTATATTCTCAGTTTATGATATTGGAGCTTAGTGTGTAGTCTTAAGGATAAATTAGGTCGGGCTCGATATTTTATGAATTCTAAACTCTGAGCGTGAAACGAGTTTCATTTTCAACAGAAGTTTGGGATTCTTTTTTTTTGCTTATATTATAAAGAATTTGCATATTTGGGTAGAAAAATGGATGGCGTTTCAGCTAGATAAAGTAAGGGATCGATCAGGTATAAATGATATTAGTTGTTAAACAGTGGTTTAAAATTAAACGTGTAGATCTACATTTCCCGCGAAAAATTGATGCTCTCTTTCAGTTTTCATTGAGAAATATCCCATAGTGGTGTGCCTTTAATACTAACTTGTGTAAAGAATACTTTGTTGCTACCAAGTTACAAGTGTTTATTAATGTCTACGCTTACCAGATTACAGGTGTACAATTACATACATGCCAACTTTTGAAAATTCCCATGGGGGATTTAGCGCGTGACGACATTTTTCAAAGCTTTAAATTCGCGACATTTTGTCGTGAAATTAAAGAATTATGAAATGATTTTTTTTTTATTTATAATATTGATATCACTTATCAATAAAACTCAAGGGTTAATTTAACACAAAAAATGTTTTTCTTTCCAAAATTGAAATATTTTTGCTAAAATAGGTGCCTCTCTCACTAAAGAAGGGGTATATTTAGTTACATATATAAACAACTTTTTTTCTACCAGGACAGAATTTAGTGAAAAATTGAAAATTGTACAACTTTAAAATCATTTTTTTGAAAGGCTAAAAATAAATGAGGTATTGATACTGTAAAGAACTGTTTCTAGAAACATTTTTTTATTTATATTTCAATAAATTAGAAATTCTAATAAGATATTAAATTTACAGAAATTTATACCACCTATCCAAAACAGAATTTTTTTTTTACAGTCATGAAATTTGTCAGGCTTGATGATGCCATGTGGGTATTTCCTTAAGCCATGCACATAGATCTAGTACCTAACATATTACTTTTGGGAGAAGGGAGGGAAAAAGAAATTCTAATTGACATACACTTGATTGTTTCATCTTAATGTTTTAATAATATTTTAACTGGCTAAGTACCTTTACAATATTTTTCATTATAGGTAGATAAAATCAGCAGCTATGCTTTATTAGATTTCTACTTTCGTTTTCAAAAAACGATCTCTTTGGATTACGTTTTTATTGTTTGATTTGCATTTTATTGTCTTTAATTTATATTTTTAATAAAATGACAAACAATTATCTTGTTAATCTATGTGTTTCACCTTGCATACCCTTTAAAACTAACAAGATAATCCCCTAATTGCCCCATGCTATAAGCTTCTTGCACCAGTGGACAACTTCGTGCGTTCAAGCGTGAAGTGATTTCCTGTGGCTAGGCCTAATTAACATCTGGTTAAATAAACAATGAAACTTATCTGTGTGCATTGAATAAACAAGTCTGACATTGTTATCCCGATTGTCAAAATTCAGCGGTAGGGAAACTTTTAAAATCGGAAATTTTGGTGATTTTTTTTTTCAAATCGGGAAATAAGGGCAATTTTGCTTTCCCGATCGGGAAGGCGGGATGAAAGGGTAAAATCGGGAGGATCCCGCCTAAATCGGGAAAGTTGGCATGTATGCAATTATAAAATCTGTGGATTTGATTTTGACAGGTCCAGTACAATCACTAGATTTAGCTACGTAGGTAGAATTACTTACGTAGCTTTAATAACCTACCTCAGGTAGATTTATTTAGCTATTTCAAGGTAAGTTTTCAAAAGTTTTCTTTTTATTTAAAAGAGACAAAAAGTCGCAATTAAATTACTATTGATATTTATACTAGGGAGGCTTAAAAAAACAATCCAAAGCAGAGATAGTTTATACATTGCTGCATTTGGACAATTCAGAGCAAAACATGTAATTCCAGTGTTTGGTTAACTGTCCTCTTTATTGGGCACGGTGAGGCATGACTGAGTATGATTACTTCACTTTGTGCTGAATAATTACCGACCTATTATCGTGTTAACCGGAACTGGACTTCTTTGTCATTTCATTCAAGGAGTAAATGGTCTGTCATACAAAAACCCAAAACTTTCAGAACTTTGATTGCAATTGCGCAGAAAAAGACATTTTTCCAAGAGGGATTTTATCATGAGTTGTTTTCAGATGAATTCAAAGTTGAAAATGATCACTGGATCAAAATGATATGTTCTGCACACCCTGAGAAAAATGCTTTTTAATAGAAATAAATCAATTTGGTAGCTAAATAAAGCAACCTCAGATAGGTAAATAAAGCTATGTAGGTAAATCAAGCTACGTAGCTAAATCTAGTGATTGTACCAGACCTGTTTGATACTGACTCTTCATTTCAGATATCTGCAGATTTGGTTAATTGATTTAAGTCAAAAAACATGTCTCGGATTGAGAAGATGTCTATCCAAGGGATCCGAAGCTTCGGGCCAGAGGATTCAGACAAAGGAATCATTAGTTTCTTCACACCACTCACTCTGATTCTGGGCCCGAATGGAACAGGCAAAACTGTAAGATAACAAAATCTCCACAATAAAACATTGTCAGTATGTGTTAACCTTGAAATTGATTTTATTGTAGCTCAAGTAAGAATTTTTGATTCAATAAGCAAAGTTGTTTCTTGCAGACAATCATTGAATGCCTGAAGTACATGACCACAGGAGTTATGCCCCCTGGTAGTAAGGGTGGGGCATTTATTCATGACCCTAAAGTGGCTCATGAGCGTCAGGTGAAGGCACAGATCCGCCTGCAGTTCCGAGACGTGACAAATAACCGCATGGTAATACAGAGGATTATGGAGGCCACTCAAAAGGTAATTTATAAAAGGGTTATATATTCCCTTGATTTTAATGTAGTTTAATTATGAGAAGGAGTACAGGGTTGGTGACCATTTTACTGGGAATGTTTATCATCAAGGGCACCTGATCCCACCTCTGATGTCTTAGAGGTCCTTGTTTTCTCTGCTGCCAATTTATATTGTTTTTGTGAACTTTTGAGCTAGCTATGTGCCTATATCTTAAAATTGTAATTTTCATACAATCAATGACAAGAAGCTCATTTGATTTTTTTTTCTAGTTAAAAAAGATAGAGATGAAGACACTGGATGGTGTGATTACCCGCTACGATGTTAATGGAGAAAAGAAGAGTATAAGCTCCAAGTGTGCTGAGATAGACAGAGAGGTAAGAGATGTCTGTGACTAATTAGTAGTATGCTGAGGGTCAGTGTAACTCTGTGTGATAGTAATGTAACGATGGAGGGAATGACACAGCTGTGTGATGAAATCAGAAAGTCACCAGTGCCATGCTGTGTTTAAAAAAGTCTTTAGAATTGTGTTTTTATTTACTAGAGTATATTTTTCAGATGATAACATCACTGGGTGTTTCCAAACCTGTTCTGGAGAATGTCATATTTTGTCACCAGGAAGATTCCAACTGGTAAGATAGAGTGTGTCATTATACATGTATGTCATTTAAGCCAATTTCAAGGTTAGTCCCAATGTAAAATAGTAGGTCATCAGCTAAGTCACAATGTACCATAACAAGTCATCATTTATGTCACAATGTACCATAACAAGTCATCATTTAAGTTACAATGTACCATAACAAGTCATCAGCTTAGTCACAAAATTTGGAATGCAGTTACCTCAGAATGGATGTCTGCAAGCCTGAGAACCTTAA
Organism: Saccostrea glomerata; assembly: GCA_003671525.1. Taxonomy (NCBI): domain Eukaryota; kingdom Metazoa; phylum Mollusca; class Bivalvia; order Ostreida; family Ostreidae; genus Saccostrea; species Saccostrea glomerata. The sequence goes on from PRKT01000491.1 coordinate 265,879, forward strand.
AATCAATTTTATACAGCCTAATCCAAATTCAACAAACATGTAGCCATAGATATGTAAATAAGGGTTGTAACTAGTTTTTGAAAAAAATGTATGTTAATTTTTCTTTTGACCCTATAACCTGACTGCTGTGAGATTTTCTGCATTTATCTGGGACATGTACGTCTGTTGCTCTCAAACTCTGCTTTAATGACAGGCCCCTGAGTGAAGGGAAGGCTCTGAAGGAGAAGTTTGATGCTATATTTGCCTCCACTCGATACGTCAAAGCACTGGAAACCATCAGGAAGTTAAAACAGACACAGGACCAGGATCTAAAACTGTACAGACAGGATGTCACCCACCTTAAACAGCTGAAAGATAAATCTGAACAGGTAAAGTAATAAACTGTACAGACAGGATGTCACCCACCTTAAACAGCTGGAAGATAAGTCTGAACAGGTAAAGTACTAAACTGTACAGACAGGATGTCACCCACCTTAAACAGCTGAAAGATAATTCTGAACAGGTAAAGATCTTAAACTGTACAGACAGGATGTAACCCACCTTAAACAGCTGAAAGATAAATCTGAAGAGGCAAAGAACTTAAACTGTACAGACAGGATGTCACCCACCTTAAACAGCTGAAAGATAAATCTGAACAGGTAAAGTACTAAACTGTACAGACAGGATGTCACCCACCTTAAACAGCTGAAAGATAAATCTGAACAGGTAAAGTAATAAACTGTACAGACAGGATGTCACCCACCTTAAACAGCTGAAAGATAA
>PRKT01000491.1:268503-301773 GCA_003671525.1 Saccostrea glomerata
GGCCACAATAGGGAATCCAAGTTTTACATAGATATGTATAAAACAAATCTTTAAAAATCTTCTGCTCAAGAACCACTGGGCCAGGAAAGCTAAAACTTATGTGGAAGCATCCTTGGGTAGTGTAGATATTAAATTTTAAAATCATGACCCCTGGGGGTAGGGCGGGGCCAAAATAGGGAATCCAAGTTTTACATAGAAATATATAGAACAAATCTTTAAAAATCTTCTTCTCTAGAACCACTGGGCCAGGAAAGCTGAAACTTATGTGGAAGCATCCCGGGGTAGTGTAGATTCTAAAGTTTTAAAATCAAAAGGGAAAGGGGTAGTGGGCATGATAGGTATAGCAAGAGGGGGAATCTGGTAAAAGAACTGCATCACCCAAGTTACTCAGGTGAGCGATGTGGCCCATGGGCCTCTTGTTTATCTGTGTAGATTGTCCTTATGATTCCTCTTTTATAGCTTGAAGCTGACAAAAATGAAAAAGATACAAAAATGAAGGCATGTAGAGAAACAGTAGAGAAGATCGAAGCCAAGTTAGAACCTGTTGTAGTAAGTCTCAGTCAAAATAAGTCAGAACAGTTATAGTCATTGAGTTAGTCAACACTTAGTTTTAGTGAATCAGATACTTAAAATCTTTCTACAGAAAGTATCTTAGTAAGTTATGATGAAACATTGCCTTGCCATTTTTTTACCAAATCAATTTCTGACATAGAGTTTTAGAAAGTCATTAACTAAAAGTTATAGTGAGATAGAGTCAGTTATACTAAGTCAGTAACTTAAAATCAGTCATACTAAGTCAATAACATACAATCAGTTATACTGAGTCAATAACTTGACTGTTTACAGGAGAAGCTTTACCAGATTGGGAATCAGTCGGACAAGATTTACAGAATACAGACCAATATAGGCATGTACGAGGGTTGTCCCAAAATTCCGTAAACTGGACTAATATCTTTCAAAGAAATTAATGAATCATTATAAAAATTTTCAGGGTGGATAAAGCATGTTCTTGACAGGTAAATTACGAGGTTTTATCATGTTTACTTGAAAAAATTTCGAGAAATAACATTTAGAGTGATATCGTTCTCTAACACCCGGAGCAATCTGCAACGTCAAAAAATACAAATGTCAATGGGTTAAATATTTGGCGAAAATATTTCAATTACCAGAATCAAATTCTTAAATTAAACGAAACGGTTATAGTTATAAATGTGAAATATCTTAATTACGATGATATGATAAACTTTAAAATATGTAAACAAAGTATATGCATGTACAGGTATGAAAAAATAATAATTTGAAAACGCTATATTTATACGAGCCTTTGGTCTGTTTCCTCTAATGGAATTGCACAATGGAACTCTTGCCCATTTCTTGGCCCTGTCTTTTATTTAAGTTACTGTTATTCACATATACATAGAGAAACCGTTTTTGTCATTTTAAATACTTAGGACAAAAAAAAGGTTTCCTAGTCTACCAAACACTTATGACTGGTACATTTCTGTAAGAGTGAATTCAGGATCAAAACACTTGATCATAGTCCAGTGCGCCGCCTGTGCCAACGCAACCGCCATTTTGCAAGTAGTCCGATTTCAACCCCATGCATATAAAACGTTATAAAATTAGTATTTATCAAAGCATAAACACCAAAATTTGAGGAAATATAGTTAATAAAATGTTATTTAGAATTTTCTTTTCCTTTAAAAAAAATACAGGGTAGTAATTACTTTTCCGTAGGATTTTAAAGTAATATGCCAAGTTTTATTTGCAACGTTTGAGTATTGCGCCACCTTCCTACACTAGACAATGAAAAGTGTCTTTTAAATTGGAATAATCTGTGTAGTTTCTCCATATTTGTCCATAAATTTATTAGATAGTATTGGTTTAATCTATATACGAAGTTTCTTTAATGTATGACGTAGGGTTCTCACAAAGCAACACTTGTCTACGGAATTTTGGGACAACCCTCGTATAAACTGTGTCACAGTGCATTGTGCATTGAATGACTTCTTATTTTACCAATTTTCCATTTTTGCACAAAATGGGCAGTCAAAGTGCAGACTCATTCTCAAGGTCAAAATACAAATACATGTATGATTTAAAAAAAAAAAAATGACTAATACAAATATTATATCAGTTTTGTGACCTGAACGTACTAAATTCAGCATATGCTAAAATAAGTTTAAAATGGGTTAAAAATCCCAAAGCTATAAAATCTGTCCATAATTAGATTGATATGTTGTTAATAATTTTGCTTATGTTTAAAACAGAGTGATCTTATTTTTCTTTATTTTTTTAACAGCAAGCATAACTATTCTGTATCCTTTACATCTCCTTCCTTCTTTCATCTTTCCTTGCACTCCCATTCCCTACCTTTCTTATCTCTCTGCACCCTTCTCTTCTTTTTTGCATTGTAGATTTGTTTGTTGTTCATCACGTGTATATAAATTTGTTTTTTCTTTGTTTGTGTTGGAGAGGACATTCTAAGTTGGAAAAACTTGTGTCTGATCCAATTGATTATATCAATAAAATATGTTTAAATTCAAAATCTTATTTACATAGATCTTATAAAGTGCTCATTTGTTTCTTTATTTATATCTACAGAAAAGTATAGAAGTGAAATGAAAATGATGGAGAACTCGGCGACAGAACTCAGAGGTCAAATCAAAAATGAATTTCAAGGTTGGCATTCATGATTCATATAGTATGTACATAAATTTTTACATATAAATTTATTTTGAAGGATCTTTTCAAATTTAGCTCTGAAGAGAAATGACATGGATCCTGTATAAATGTGTTAGGTTATTTCTGATGTGTACCTGTTATTTTTCAGGATATTTCTGGCCATTCTCTGTAAATTATTTGTCTATTGTCTATTTCTCTATTTCATGTATTTATCAGGTTCTATGGAGGAGCTTAAGAAGGCAATCGCGGAGTTTGAGAATATGGTACAGGAGAGACAAGAGACAGTAGAACAGGTAAGCTTGTTCTCCATCCTGATGTCTTTTAGTCTGCTGAAATTCTGTATATTTATGATTCATGACTAATCTGAGCTGAAAGGTCAACTGAGCTTTTCTGATCACTAGTTGTCCGTCTGTAAACTTTTTACATTTTCAACTTAACCAAACTTTCTACAAAGTATCCTTGAGGGAATGGGAGTTTAAATTGTTAAAATGAAGACATAACCCCCCTTCAAAGTTCAAAGGGAGATAATCAAGATATGACAAAAATTGGATGGGGTCATTAAAAGATTTTCTTCTCAAGAAGGAAGGGTGGGACCACAATAGGGAATCCAAGTTTTACATTGAAATATAAGGAAAAAAGTATAAAAATCCACTGGGCCAGAGAAAGCTAAAACTTATGTTGAAGCATCTTGGGGAATTGTTGATTCTAGATTGTTCAAATCATGACCGCCGGGGTAGGGCTGGGTCACAATAGATATTACAAATGGGAAAATTTGGTAAAGAACAGCATGACTAAAGTTACTCAGGTGAGCAGTGTGGCCCATGCGCCTCTTGTTTTTCACGAATTTAGATAAATAGCAAAAAGTATTTCATTATTTAAAGTATATGTAAATAACAAAAATATTATAACGAATTTAAATGTGAAATAATTATTTGGCAATTCTTTTTTTGTGTCCTTAGTTTCAGTTGCTTCAAAGAGAGCTAAACAAGGAGCTGGAAAAACTAGGTCAGGAGCGTGGGAGTTTGTTGATGGAAGTAGGAAAACTGGAGCAAGAGTCAGAGGTTGGTATTTGTTTCTTGACCCAGTCCCAAAATCATTTAAGTTAAGAATATGTCACTTGTAAATTAAGAGTGATTTTCGTGGTCCATTACCCTCAATCTAGAAACCATTCAAAGCTTGAGTTGTTTCCTAACAGAGATACAAAGACAATATGAAGAAAAGGGATGCTGAAATAAAGAAGCTTGCCACAAAGTATGATATTGAAGGTTAGTGGGCTTGTTCGCAAGGGATGATATGGTCAATATTATAATAATACAGTCAAACCTGTTTTAAGAGGCCACTTGTGGGAGAATGACAAATTGGCCACATAAGACAGGTGGCCACTTATTCCAGGTTTCAAACCAATGAATAAAAAAATTGCGACCGAGGTTGTGTATTTATTTTCACAAGTATCCAAATCCAATTTAAACTTGGGAAATTTTAAGTCAAATGAAATCCCTTTTACATTTCATTTTACATGAATTTCTGAAAGAAATCTCTTATTGTTTTTTGTGTGTGTTGGTAATTTAATTTTACAGCCATAGAATTCACATCACAGGAAATCATAAAATGTTCTAACAACTTAGCATTTCCCTGATGCTGTGTAAAGTTTTTTAGTTTTTCTAGATATATATATTTATTTATATAACATAAGGTTAAAATGTGAGACTGACCGCTTGACTTGATAACCTCAGGCAGAAGTCACGTGACAAAACAGACAAAATGGCCGCTGAAAACAGGCATGTTAAGCGAACGGGACCTAAAAACACTGGCCACTGGCCGCGTTAGACAGGTGGCCGCTTAAATGAGTTAAAATATAGTGAAAAAATGAACGGGCGGGATTGAAACTGGCCGCTCATGGGGAGTGGCCGCTGATTAAGGGTGGCCGTAACAGCAGGTGTGACTGTAGTACAATGACAAATTACAAATACAATGGAACATCAAGTCAAAGGTAAACTGAAGTTTTTTAGGCTGATTGTTAGGCCATTATTTACTCACTGAATTTTAACAGTCTTTCTGTTTGATCAATCTTAATGAGTACATGGCAGATGTGACACATGGCAGATGTGACAGGTCAAAAGGGGTTGCTTATCCTCCATGGCACCTGATCCCACATCCAGTATTTTTTTTAGGTCAGAGCTTGCTCTGCTCCCATTTGTATTGTTTTACTGGACCTTTGAGCTTGAATACTATTCATTTTCTGCATATTTCTTGGAAGGTTTTAGGGGCTTGTTTACAAATTATAACCTGGTCAGTAATGTAGTTTTGTAAAATATTAACATTTTTCTTTTGCAGGGTACAGTAGAGGGGAGGTGTCTGATGAACAATATCGAGCTTTCATGGACATCATGAGAACCAAAATAGAAAGTCTATTTGACGATGGAAAATCTGTCAAAGTAAGTTTACATGTACTATTGTTTTCTAAGGAGTTAGATAATGGTGTAGTCGAGTGTATATGATACAAAGATACTGTAGACATACTTTTTTCCATGAGGTCATAATTCTGCGGAGTCACTATTTCTCTTTAATCCATGAGTAGAAAATTACGTTGATTTCTTAGACTTTCACTATGTTCCTTACAAGTAAATTAAGTACAATGGGAAAAATAGTGACTGTGTACATAGGGTAAATTAATACCAAGCGGAAAAAAGTACTTCTATAGTATGCTGTTATATACATTTTTCACAATAAGTTTTCTCACACTGTTTTACCAGAATTATTCAGTAATGAAGAGGGTCATCTGATACACTATAGCTGTTTGTTGTTTTATCAGGCAGACTATGAGGAGAAGGACACCACCATGCAGCAGAGATTGGATGAGGTCAGGGACAAGAAAACAAAACTAGAACAGAATGAACGACTCAAAACTAACCTTATGGTAAGGATCTAAATTACAGCAAACTATTTCACAGTTTTTCTTTAATGCTGAAAACTTTTTATGCACCCGGATCGAAACATCTGAGGCGTATATTATTTTTGTCCTGTCTATCTGTTTACCTGACCGCCTGGATCGAAAGATCCGAGGCGTAAATTGTTTTTGTCCTGTCTGTCTGTCTGTCTTTCTGTTTGTCTGCAAACTTTAACCTTGGCCACAACTTTAAACCATGAATGGTAAAGATTTCATATTTGGTATGCATACTCCACTAATCAAGCTCTTTCAAATGACCTCAAGGTCAATGACCTTGTGACCTTGACTGTGACCTATATTCTAAAAATAGTTTTCTTCTGCAAACTTGAACCTTAGCCATAATTTTTGAACCATATAAGATAGAGACTTCATATTTGGTGTGCATACACCACTGATTAAGCTCTTTTGAATAACATCATGGTCAATGACCTTTTAACCTTGACTGTGACCTATACGCTAAATATCGTTTTTTTGTCGGCAAACTTTAACCTTCGCCATAACTTTTGAATGGAGAAAGATAGAGATTAAATATTTGGCATGTATACTCCAGTAATTAAGTCCTTTCAAATGAAACCAAGGTCAATGACCTTTTGACCTTGACTGTGTCTTATATGCTAAAAATAGCTTTTTTGAACCTTCAACATAACTTTTGAACCATGAAATAGAGAGACTTCATATATGGTGTGTATACTTCACTAATCAAGTTCTTTTAAATGACACCAAGATCAATGGACCTTGTGACCTTGACTGTGACCTATATTCAAAATTTTTTTTTTTACTTTGTTGCCGCCGGGCGTGTGTTTCACAAACACATCTTGTTATTACAGGACTTTAATTTAAGTTTTAATGCTATCGTAAGATTTGCTTTGAACAACTACAAAAGAATGTTTCTGTTGTGGATATCATTTCTTATTGGCTGAAAAATGTTTCTTTTGAGCTTTTTCAAGTTTATTCTGTGTCCATGCTAACGAGTTGTTTATTACATATTTCTTCATTGCCCATGCTGGCTTAAAGTTCAATTTTTTGTTGTTGATGTCTTGTTACCGGGAACACAGCTTAATGATATTATTTTTTTTTTCTTTGTTGATATGTTGTTACATGCTACACAACTTGATGATATATTTTGTTGTTGTTGATGTGTTGTTATAGGACTTCATGTTACATGTTTTCCCTAGTTGATGTGTTGTTAAGGCAAAAAAAATTTAATTTCTTGGTTCTCAGGCGCTCCCTCATCTCTATCAAGGGTGCCTCATTGACCCTTTTTATTGCTAAATCAATAAAATAAAAACAACAAATCACCTCCCTCATCATTTTTTGAGGTTTTGTACAATGTAAAAGCTGCCTCATCATGTTTTGGGGGCAATAAAAAGTAAAAAAAAAAAGAAAAAAGCCTCCCTCCCTCATCATATTTCTTGAAAAAAGGCCTGAGAACCAAGGAACTAACTTTGCATGGACTAAAGGACATGATGTTATATTTTACAGACAGACAATACCCAGAAGATTAAGCAGATTAACAGGAAACTGAGCGAGGTGGAGGCATCAGCCGGAAGGAGGGACCAAATCAGCAGGGATCTCAAACGAGCGGTCAGTAAAACCATAAAACTTAACAGGGAATAATCCAAAGTCATTGGGGGGAGGGGGACTCAAACGAGCGGTCGGTTAAACCAACAAACTTAACGGGGAATAATCCAAAGTCATTGGGGGGGAGGGGGATCTCAAAGGAGCGGTCGGTTAAACCAACAAACTTAACGGGGAATAATCCAAAGTCATTGGGGGGAGGGGGGTCTCAAACGAGCAGTCAGTTAAACCATTAATTATCCTACTGCATATGAGGCGCAGTTTAAAGATTTCATGGGTAGTTTATAATCATCATCAAAATTGATGTATATTACAGGAAATGAAATTTACTCCTATAATAGTTTTAAATTTTGAGCAGTCTTGAAAATTGTTGAAATATAGTAATATCACATTTTTTAGTCATCATCTGAAGTGAACTTTTCTGATAAAAAGAAAAAACCTACATCAGTCTGTAAACTTTTGACCATTTTCTCAATAACAGCTGAAAAACTTAAAATTTCTAGGAACACGAGTTATCAACAACAGAGAAGTCAGTGAATGTGAATGAAATCAAAGAGAAGATCGAGTCCTTGTCAAAAGAGAAGTCTAAATTGGATGCGGTTATCAGTGATCTCAGGTCAGGTGACAACAAGCTGGAAATCTGTAGTGCTAGTTTACATGAAGTGTTCCTGTTTATGATCGTGTTGATTTTTTTTCCTCAGCTCCGAGATGAATCGGCTTCACCTCCAGTCCAGTGCTCGTGCCCAGCTGGAGGTTCTGAAGAAAGACAAGACGACCAAGGAGGAGCAGATCCGTAGATTGTACGTGTCAAGGGACATAACTCAAACTTTGTATAGATAATGATCGCTGATCAAATATGGGGGAGAGAACTTTAACTTGCTTTATATATCAAATTGAAGCATTTGTATGCCTTAATGTCTCAAAAAAATAACCACTGTTGCATTATTTTGAATGTGTATGAATTATGAGCACATGTATGTTGTTTACAGGCGTGCTAAACAGGAAGACACATTAAAGCACCTGCTAGGACACATGCCCACTAGGAATGTACGAGGGGAATTAGATGAGTATATAGGGTAAGGTGTCATCATAGGTGTTTCCTATTTTATACCAAAAATGTGTATGTTGTAGATGTGCATTATGTAGGTCATAGAAAAAATAAAGCAACCAATTGGGACAAGGGATGCAAATTTTGCTGGCTTTGAATGTACATAGGTGTTATTTTCCAGGAAACAGACAGAATCAGTGAAGCGCTTGAGTCAGGAAATACAGACAAGCAAAAGCAAGCTGTCCAGTAAAGAGGCAGAGAAAAAAATGATTGGGTAAAGTAAAAGATGCATCTGTGTTAATGTAATGCTAAATGCTTTGTTTAACTGAAATTGCTTTTACTGCATAAAATATGGTGACCAAATGTTGTATCCTTTTTGCAGGGAAACTCTAAAGAAAAAGGAAGAAGAATTTAAGAGTATGCCAGCTTTTCTGGATTTTAAGTAGCATGACAAGGAAATTTTGTCCAATTACTGTCCATATTGCTTTTACATTTTCAGTATTTATCAAAGTATGTCAAATTAATTGGTTTTTGTGCTATATTGAATGAACATAACCAGTATATCTGTTTGTCTGCCTGTAGATGTGGAGGAGAGAATTTTCTCAGTGTGTGGGAGTCAGAACTTTGATGAGGGATTGGCTTCTCTACAAGAGAAAATGTCCACAGCTCAAGAGTAAGATAAAAATGCTCCAGAGTTTCTTCTTTTTTTTTTTTTGGAAAGAGTTTAATAGATAAAACTTAAAATAATAAACAGTATTGTGCTCGAAAGTCAAATTTAAAAATACAAATCAGGAGCAGATCAACATGGAACTCTTAATACATCAGGTGTGGGATTAGGTGCCATGGAAGCATCCCCTTCCACTGGTTGCACCCTCTGTGCATCTTGTCATGATCATAAAAATTTGTTGATGATTCAGTGTGTAAGATAAAATGGGACTGAATGCTTGCATGAAAATATCTTTTAAGATTATTTGATAAAAATAGAAAACTTTAAAACTATAGAATTGTAGTGATAACAGATGACATTCTTATAAATATATGAAATTGATGTGATCAGCTCAATTGTCGTGGAATGTCACCAACAGTTTACAAACTGCTATAAAAGTCTAGAATATATGACAGCTTAGTTTCTTTGCAGTCAGAGAGGGTCATTGTTGGGGGCGGAGCATTTCTTCCAGAAGTATGTAGGTGACCTTGAGAAACAGGACCCATGCTGTCCGCTTTGTCACCGAGAATTTGACACAGATCAGGAGGTCAAGGAACTCATTATTGAGGTCAGTAGGTCAAGGACTTTGTAAAAGAGGTCAGTACTGGAGAGCTGTTTGGTGTTTGTCTTTCAAATACTTTAAATTTTGTGATTGTGAATAAAGCATTAATAATTGGAATAACCTCATCATAAGTTTATGTAATAGTAAACCATAGAAATATTCATGTACATTATAATTATTGTGCATCTTAACCTGCAGAGGAAAATAAGGTTTATCTTTCTTTAGCTGAAAAACAAGTTAAGGATGGTACCAAGCAAGTTACAGAAATCAGAGAAGGACTTAGATGAATATCGTACAAAGTACGACGCCATGAATCAGCTGAAGCCTCTCAAAGAAAATGTAAGTTAAAGACTCACTGGATGTAAGTATCTCCCCCAGGAAATACAACAGACTGACACTTATTTATTACCTGTTACAGATTGCAGTGTTAGAAAACAAAGAACTACCACAGCTGAAAAATAAACTGAAGCAAATTAATGAAGAAATAACCAAACTTAGAGAAGATATCCAAACAGTAAGTTGTCATTTTTACCTATTCTTATATTTTCAAGGTTATTTTAGCAAATTTGATGTTACTTTAATAAAATCTATTATATATCTCCTGGGATACCTTGCATTATAAATGGAGAAAACACTGGAAACTTATGTATACTGAAAAAAGCAAAAAACTGTAGGTCATTTAGGAAAGTTCAAGGTAATTGGCAATAAAGTGTTATATTTGTGTATGAGAGATAACATTGTACGAGAGAAGTATTCATTTGTAATATTTTTTTTTATAAAGTAGTTGGAGTATTATTTTCTCAATTTTACAAACAAGTTGAGGCATATTTTTTTAAATGATGGTGAATTTGACCTTGAACAGAAAGAGGAGGATCAGAGTATCCAGGAACAGGACGATGAGATGGCTAAACAGATACAGCCTGATATCGTGATGATGGACCGGTACCAGGGGGAGGTCACAGAGTTAGAGAAGAAGATAGCCAGCGAGAGTGCTAAACTGTCAGGGGGAGGTAAGTCTGTAACAGATACAGCCTGATATCGTGATGATGGACCGGTACCAAGGGGAGGTCACCGAGTTAGAGAAGAAGATAGCCAGCGAGAGTGCTAAACTGTCAGGGGGAGGTAAGTCTGTAACAGATACAGCCTGATATCGTGATGATGGACCGGTACCAAGGGGAGGTCACCGAGTTAGAGAAGAAGATAGCCAGCGAGAGTGCTAAACTGTCAGGGGGAGGTAAGTCTGTAACAGATACAGCCCGATATTGTGATGATGGACCGTTACCAGGGGGAGGTAAGTCTGTAACAGATACAGCCCGATATCGTGATAATGGACCGGTACCAAGGGGAGGTCACTGAGCTAGAGAAGAAGATAGCCAGCGAGAGTGCTAAACTGTCAGGGGGAGGTAAGTCTGTAACAGATACAGCCTGATATCGTGATGATGGACCGGTACCAAGGGGAGGTCACCGAGTTAGAGAAGAAGATAGCCAGCGAGAGTGCTAAACTGTCAGGGGGAGGTAAGTCTGTAACAGATACAGCCCGATATTGTGATGATGGACCGTTACCAGGGGGAGGTAAGTCTGTAACAGATACAGCCCGATATCGTGATAATGGACCGGTACCAAGGGGAGGTCACTGAGCTAGAGAAGAAGATAGCCAGCGAGAGTGCTAAACTGTCAGGGGGAGGTAAGTCTGTAACAGATACAGCCTGATATCGTGATGATGGACCGGTACCAAGGGGAGGTCACCGAGTTAGAGAAGAAGATAGCCAGCGAGAGTGCTAAACTGTCAGGGGGAGGTAAGTCTGTAACAGATACAGCCCGATATTGTGATGATGGACCGTTACCAGGGGGAGGTAAGTCTGTAACAGATACAGCCCGATATCGTGATAATGGACCAGTACCAGTGGAAGGTTACTGAGCTAGAGAAGAAGATTACCACTGAGAGTGCTAAACTGTAAGGGGCAGGTAACCTGCTCCTGAGAGTATTCAGCATAACGTGAGGCATGATATGATAGGAAGGTGTGCTCAGAATGATTAAATTTTGTCTTTGTAGATTCTGATAGGACACTTCAAGATGTCATCAATGAAAAGGAAGATTTACAGATGAAAGTGTAAGTCAAAGTTTCACAAGTGAAAGTGTAAGTCAGAAATTTACAGGTGAAAATATAGGTCAGATATTTACAGATGAAAGTATAAGTCTGAAATTTTCTCAGCAGAGGTATATACAAGAGTATTTTGAACTTAGGTAGGTAAGAAAAAAATTCAGTGTTTTATACAAACATTAACAATTAATCTGATCTGTATTACCTACAGAGACTCCTGTAATAAGCAGCTGGACAGCCTGAGACAGAAACTGAACCTCCACTCTGATGAGGTGCAGCGTTTGAAGTCGGAGGTGAATCGGCTGAAGGAGGAGAAGCTTCAGATTGACAGTGATTTACAACAGCGTTATAAACTGGAGGAGGACAAGGCCACGCTACTGAGCGAGAATGACCAGCACGAGAAGGAAATAGCGGTACATAAAGAGAGCTGATTATTTATTGGTTTAGTTAAAGTTGTATGCATAGAGCTTAATCGTAATTTGTGTATTAAGATTTTGAAAGGAATATTTTTAAATTGGTGTGTAGCAAAACTTGATATTTCTCATTATGTTTTCAGGAGTCAAAGGAACAGATAAGACCATTACAAGTAAGCTTGGCACTTGACCTCATAATTTTAAAATCTAATTCTGTAAAATGGTTATTTTCAGTGGTTGTTATGTACGTGTTTGTGACCATCAAACATTACGCGTGGGTGTAAAATACGCGGTCACAAGAGTTATCAAGAAAAATTTACGTGGCCATCGTTTCAAACATCGAGTTCCCCTTTGAAAATGATAAGAAAAAAATTTAAAATAATTACAAACAAACTAAACATATCAATAAGAATTTATATTGTTGGATTGGTAAATACAACGTCTATGTGCACAGTAAAATGCGGTGAAGTGTGAAATACTGGTGTACCCTTTGTTGTAATTATTTACGCAAGCTCAAACTTCAAAGTGGGATACATGTAGACTAGCTTACCTGTATCTGCGTGTCAATTGTTTACAATTAATATAATAGGTATGTTTGTAGTGATTGTGAGTTTATGTAACATTTTGGACTAATCATTTAAAATTAAGAAAGACATATACACGAATATACAAAGGAAAAAAAATTAGTAGCGATGTTTTGAAGTTTTAATCTAGAATTATTCCAGAAGTTTGAAATTTTGTGACCATACGCGCGGGGGTATTTTACGCGGTTCTTAGCTTACCGCATAAGTAGTGTAATTTTCCCCCACGCGTAAATAACCACTTTTACAGTATTGACACCAGATATAAAAAGTGCTTCTGTTCGTGTGTTTTACTGTAGTAAATTTTTTTTGTCAACAATTTTTTTTCATGCACTGTAATTTATTGCCCTCTCAGATTCAGCTGGAGAAACTAAAGAGAGAGAAAGATCAGCTTCTACAACAGAAAGAGGAACACATGGAGCGAATGATGAATGAGGTATAGGAAATCCACAGTAATAGGCACAATAAAATCCTCTGTCATAGGAGTAGGCATGAAATTTTGTGTAAGAAAAATATGCAAGATGAAGATGGATGTTGAGATTATAAGTATCATAAGTTTTGAGTGATTGGTGGCCAAAGTATCCCACATTCCGACAGCTATAAAATTTTGCAAAGTAGTGCCAAAACAATTTTGGAAGTATGAGTCTGTTTTGCAATAAATCCCCCTACAAGGGTTTCAAGTTTAAAAAAAGTCATGGAATCTGATGTAAAAGGAGTTTTCCTGAGCTTTAAATGTTGGTATATTGTATTAAAGGTTGATAAGGTGAAGAATGATACTACAAAAGTCAAAAATGTCAACCTGGAAATCAAAAGGTTTGTGTTTCCTCTGCTACTCTGTGCTTAGTAACATAATTTTAAATACTCATGTGGACTAGAACTTGACATTGACCTTTATGTGTAATTGTTACCATTCTGTTGATGTTTGTCACAGTTACACTCAGTCAGGGAAAGCAGAGACGTTAGAACGGAACAAGGAGCGTCTGACCCAGATAGAGGACAAAGCAGCAAAGAAAGAGGAGGAACAGAGGGATTATACAGAGAGTCTGAACAAGTTACGGGACGAGCTGGCCAAAAATACAGTAAGTCTTTACACATAGAGTCTGAACATGCTACAGGACGAGCTGGCCAGAAATACCGTAAGTCTGTATAAAATCTGAACAAGGTACGGGACCAGCTGGCCAATAATACTGTAAGTCTGTACAGCGACGAGCTGGCCAAAAATACTGTAAGTCTGTACAAAGTCTGAACAAGCTATGAGATAAGCTAACCAAAAATACTGTAAGTCTGTACAGCGACGAACTGGCCAAAAAATACTGTAAGTCTGTACAAAGTCTGAACAAGCTACAGGACGAGCTGGCCAAAAAATACATGTAGAGTAAGTTTGTACACACAGAAAGTCTGAACAACCAACATGATGATAAAAATTATTGTTAGTCTGAACCAGCTACAAAACAAGCTGGCCATAAATACAATGTACAACAAGTCTGTACTTAACAGAGAGAATCTTACTTACTTACTTATCCTCTTCGTCCCCGATCGGACATAAGGCTTCAACAAGCTGTCTATATCTTCCTCTGTCCTTTGCCACATACTGTGCCTGCCCCCATGAGTAGCCCATTTCCTCTAACTCTGATGTTGTAGTTCTTCTCCATGTTGTCCCCAGTCTACCTCGTTTCCTCTTTCCAGATGGTGTCCAATGTAACATAGAGAATCTAAAAGGGATGGGTATCGCCAAAATTTCGTACCGCGATATATCACAATTTTTTCTCCAAAATATCACGATAATATCATGATATTTTTACAAGCAATTTTTACAATGATTTTAATGAATTGTCATTAGCTCACCTGAGCCGAAGGCTCAAGTGAGCTTTTCTGATCACATTGTGTCCGTCGTCCGTCCGTCCGTCTGTCCGTCCGTAAACTTTTCACATTTTCGACTTCTTCTCAAGAACCACTGGGCCAATTTTGATCAAACTTGGTACAAAGCATCCTGGGGTGAAGGGGAATTTAAATTGTTAAAATGAAGGGCCAAGTCCCTTCACAAGGGGAGATAATCAAGAAAAGACAAAAATAGGGTGGGGTCATTAAAAAATCTTCTTCTCAAGAACCACTGGGCAAGAAAAGCTGAAACTTATGTGGAAGCATCCTGGGGTAGTGTAGATTCTAAATTGTTCAAATCATGACCCCCGGGGATTGGGCGGGGCCACAATGGGGAATCAAAGTTTTGCATAGTAATATATAGGAAAAATCTTTGAAAATCTTCTTCTCAAGAACCACTGGGCCAGAAAAGCTGAAACCTATGTGGAAGCATGCTAGGATAGTGTAGATTCTAAATTGTTCAAATCATGACACCTGGGGATTGGGCGGGGCCACAATGGGGAATCAAAGTTTTACATAGAAATATATAGGAAAAATCTTTGAAAATCTTCTTCTTAATAACAACTTGGCCAGAAAAGCTGAAACTTATATGGAAACATCCTGGGGTAGTGTAGATTTCAAATTGTCTAAATTATGATAAGTGGGGTGGGGTCACAATTTGTATTACAAGGGGGAAATCTAGGAAAGGACAGAATTGTCAACGCTTCTCAGGTGAGCGATGTGGCCCATGGGCCTCTTGTTATTTTTCTTAAAAATGTGCTAAAAAAAAACAAAATTTCACTTTTTTGAAATTTTTATGTACATAAAATTAATCATGTTTGGATGGTAAGATGCCGTTCTTTTCACCCTTTTTCAACATTTTTAGACTTTTAGATAATTGTAATTTGAAAGATTGAAAGAATTAATGAACAATTTCTGGACTTTATAATATGTACCTAAATACCGCATTTAGGTCTCCGTATCACGATACGTATTCATGCAACAAAAAATCATGATATACTGATAAAATCGCACATCCCTAGAATCTAATCAAGCTTTATAATGAGCTGGCCAAAAATGTTTGTAATTGGAGGGTTATTGGTTAATATGGTGGTTATATTAGCTTGATTTTGTACATTTAGGAGAGGGAGAGAGAGCTGACAGACAATCTGAGACTAAGACGACATCTTAAAGACATCGAGAAAAAGAAGGAGAACATCGAGGAGCAGGAGAAGGAACTGGGAGGGATCGACGCCAAACATCTGGAACGAGAGAGGCGTCAATTACTGAAGGAACAGGAGGATCTAAACAGAGAGGTAAGGGGTGGATCTAAACAGAGAGGTAAGGGGTGGATCTAAACAGAGGTAAGGTGTGGTATACAATGTACTATATACAATAGGAGATATACAATGCACTGTATGCAATAGGGGATATACAATGTACTGTATGCAAAAGGGGATATACAATGCACTGTATGCAATAGGAAAATACAGTATACAAATATGCGGTTTAATAAAAAAAAAAAGGGAAATATACAACATACTGAATACAATGAAAAAAAAACACAATGTACGAAATACGATAGGAAATATACAATGTACTGTATATATTTAAGAAAATATACGATGTAAAGAAGGACATATTCTGTGTACTGTAGGAAATTTACAATGTATTGTATACAAAATAACTATTTAATATTTGGATTTCATTATGTGATCAATCGATTGGCTTGCCTGATAATTTGCATAAACCCTCAAGGCGTTTATGCATAAAATTATCATGCAAGCCAATCGATTGATCATCTTCATGAAATGAAAAAATGTGACAGTTATTCCTTATATTAACATGAGCTTGATTCCGCAGATCCATGTGCTAAAAGCCCCCGCTTCTTGTCTCTATTTGTCCCGACAAACCAGTACATTAATGGAGAAATAAAATACAATAAGTAATGTGACTTGTTCTAAAAAGAAGGGGATACAGTTGTAAATGGTAAATGATTTTATCTTCTTGAGAAAGAGGCTTAGAGAATCTACGAATTCAAAGGTTTTCATTAAATTATAAAGATTAAATAGAACATACATGCAGAACTTGCAGAAATTTCTTTCTTTAGTTTAAGGTTTAAGGCAAAACATTTTGTTACAGAAACAAGTGTCTGAGAATCGCAGAATAGCGTTACATGGGGAGCTCACCAGCATCACAAATGAACTGAAATCAGAGATGTACAAGAATGCTGCGACCAAGTACAGGGATAAGATGATCATTCTGAAGGTAGGGGAACTTCTAACTGTATATCAAAAGAAGACTTTTCTGACTATCTACATTGTATTTCTGAAAGTGATCTAAGAAACATTGCATTTAGTTTTTTCTTTCAACAGACAACAGAATTGGCCAGCAGTGACTTGGAGAAATATTACAAGGCTCTCGACAAGTAAGTTATATTACAAGGCACTGGACAAGTAAGACATTGTGAAAAGATCATTAACTCTCGTCACAAAAAATCTCATGACTAAGTCAGAAAGTTCACAATGTTGTAGTTCATTACTTGAATGATAAGATTATTATTGTATTTAGTGCCAATAAAATGAAGAATCAAAGTAAAAAAAAAATGTGTTTCCAGACCTCATTTAGGGAACACCGCAGGTGTATTTTCATTGCCTACTAAGGCATTTTAAAATTTTGGGTTTTTAGCTCACCTGAGCCGAAGGCTCAAGTGAGCTTTTCTGATCACATTTTGTCCGTCGTCCGTCTGTCTAGCTGTCCGTCCGTCTGTAAACTTTTCACATTTTCGACTTCTTCTCAAGAACCACAGGGCCAATTTTGACCAAACTTGGTACAAAGCATCCTTGGGTAAAGGGGATTTTAAATTGTTAAAATTAAGGGACATATCCCCTCGCAAGGGGAGATAATCAAGAAAAGACAAAAATAGGGTGGGGTCATTAAAAAATCTTCTTCTCAAGAACCACTGGGCCAGAAAAGCTGAAACTTATGTGGAAGCATCCTGGGGTAGTGTAGATTCTAAATTGTACAAATCATGACCCCCGGGTGTAGGGCCGGGCCACAATGGGGAATCAATGTTTTACGTAGAAATATATAGGAAAAATCTTTGAAAATCTTTTTCTCAAGAACCACTGAGCCAGAAAAGCTGAAACTTATGTGGAAGCATGCTGTTTTAGTGTAGATTCTAAATTTTTCAAATCATGACCCCCAGGGGTTGGGCGGGGCCACAATAGGGAATCCAAGTTTTACATAGAAATATACAGAATAAATCTTTGAAAATCTCTTTCTCAAGAACTACTGGGTCAGAAAAGCTTAAACTTATGTGGAAGCATCCTGGGGTAGTGTAGATTCTAAATTGTTCAAATCATGACCCCCGGGGGTTGGGCGGGGCCACAATAAGGAATCAATGTTTTACATAGAAATATATAGAAAAAATCTTTGAAAATCTTCTTCTCAAGAACCACTGGGTCAGAAAAGCTGAAACTTATGTGGAAGCATACTGGGATAGTGTAGAATTCAAATTGTTTAAATTATGATCATTGGGGTAGGTTGGGGACACAATATGTATTACAAAAGGGGAAATCTGGTAAAGAACGAAATGGCCAAAGCTTCTCAGGTGAGCGATGTGGCCCATGGGCCTCTTGTTTTAAAAACACGTGTTGAGGAAAGGACAACAAATGAAAGGTTTAAATAACATGAGTTTTGTACTTTATTAAAACAGTTTTATTTTATAGTTATTCTTTAATTTAATTTTTTTCATTTAGAGCCATCATGAGTTACCACAACATGAAGATGGATGAAATCAACAAGATAATCCGGGAGCTGTGGAGGAATACTTATAAAGGAAACGGTAACAATAGCAACTTATCTTACAAGTACAGTGTTCATGTGTAGGGACTCAGAAGTAAAACAGTCTGTCAAATACATGCACACAGTCTGTGAAATGTCTGAAGTAGTACACTGAAATTGAAATAATTTTAGGAGAAAAATGATAACCAGATAAAGATTTATTATGTTTATGGTTATGTGATTTATATAAGTGCCCCTTTATATTTTGATTTGTATACATGTATACTTGTCAGATATTGAAACAATAGAGATCCGTTCTGATGACGACGATGCAGGGCTCACAAAAACACGGAGGACGTACAACTACAGAGTAGTGATGTTAAAAGGAGACACAGCTCTGGACATGAGGGGGCGCTGCAGTGCAGGTCAAAAGGTCAACAGTCAAGTTTGTTAATTATAGACAAATTAAACCAATAATTTTCTATCATTACTTTGTAAAAATGAGATTCAGTCAATTCTGTTACAGTTATATAAGTGAAACTAATAGAGCAGTTGAATGTGAAGTATCTTTTTGTTAATTGTTGGTAACATTTTGGTAAAACACATACCAGGAATATATTTGAATTTTACCATGAAGTAAATTATGTTGACAGGTGCTTGCTTCATTGATAATAAGGATGGCCCTGGCCGAGACTTTCTGTTTGAACTGTGGTATCCTTGCTCTGGATGAACCGACAACAAATCTAGACAGAGAGAACATAGAGAGCCTGGCCCTTGCTCTAGTAGAGTAAGTTACACAAATCATGACATTTTGCTAAGATTTTTAGCTCACCTCGACAAAGTGAGATGAGCTTATGCTATACCCCCGGCGTCGGCGTTAGCGTCCCAGTGAAAGTTTTAGGAGCCGGTCTGTTCCCATGTAACTTTAAGCCCTACCTGGACCAGACTTGCGTGGATGATGCATCTAGGGATGGACAGTACCAGACTTGCTTTGGATGCTGGATCTGACCTACATTTACCAGATTAGTGACTAGGTTATTCCCAAGTAACTATAATCCCTACCCGACCAAACTTGCATGGATTATGCATCTAGGGATGGACACTACCAGACTTGCTTCAGATGCTGGATCTGACCTACATTTTCCAGATGAGTGACCAGGTTAAAATATATTTATTCTGTGTATTATGTAGCATCGTCATTATATGATATAGATACTTATTCTGTGTATTATGTAGCATCGCCATTATATGATATAGATATTTATTCTGTGTATTACGTAGCATCATCATTATATGATATAGATATTTACTCTGTGTATTACCTAGCATCATCATTATATGATATAGATATTTATTCTGTGTATTTTGTAGCATCATCATTATATGATATAAATATTTATTCTGTGTATTACGTAGCATCATCATTATATGATATAGATATTTATTCTGTGTATTTTGTAGCATCATCAAGTCTCGGTCCAGCCAGAAGAACTTCCAGTTGGTCGTCATCACACACGACGAGGACTTCGTGGAGTTACTGGGGAGGTCAGATTATGTAGACGAGTTCTGGAAAGTCCGAAAAGATATCAAGTAAGTGTTGACAACCTCAACCCTCACCCACTGTAAAAACAGTACAATAAAGCTACAATTATAAAGATATGCATTTGGTACGCCACACACTGTGTTGTGCATGTGGCACAGTGTGCCCTGTAGAGTCATAGAGTAAGAAGTAAATTCTTATCACATGTTCAAATCTCACTGCAACTTATGGAGGTAGGTTCTTCAAATGAAAACATATAAACTGCTCCAGTAGGTTTTGGTATGAGAGAGAGTCCTCCCTTCTCATTAGCCCTAAGTGTCAAAAGGTCTAATTCTGCAGTCCTACACCTACAACTGGTAACATCTCAATATGAGTGAACATTTCTAGAAGGAACATTAAACAAACAAACACTTTGCACTAGACATTACCAAACTGAAATCCATTTTAACTGTAATAATATCACAACAAATCATAAGTATTAAAAAAGAATTGGAATCCGTCAGTTTTGGAAAAATATAAATATTAGGTGTTTATTACATGTACATGTTTGTATAAAAAAACACAATTGGTGCCCTGTTATTTTTAAGTCTTTTATTCTTCTAGGGCAGTTTTCACTAACCTTTCGCTGTATGTTTTTCAGTGCCTGTTCAAGGTTGGTAAAAGCCAAGGTTGAAGACTTACACAGCAGATGATGGAAGTGAAGAATCCTTCTGGATCGTCTGTGCTTAATGTTTTTGTTAGCTGATTATTGTTTATTAAAAATGACAAATGTGAATTGGTGTTTCTTTAATGAATGATTAGTTTTCAAAGAGATGAGACTAGCTTGAATGATTACAGATCTGTGTTTTTATAGAGGTGAAGGATATACACAAGGTACCTTACCTGCTGATAATTTTTCAAGATATTTTTAATTTAAGATTTTAGTGCCATCAGATGTTCATAGACAAAATAGCAGCATGCATTACCAGGGTTTTTTGAAAGATATCAAATTATGAAAATATTTGCATCATTCAAAGAAATAGTATACAAAAATTAAGAAACATAAATTCCAGATTTTTTCCATAATAAATTCTTTTAGAAGAGTTGTGCAAATCCATATATAGACATTAAAAGTATTGCACACAGGTCCTTCGTCTACAAATCCATATATAGACATTAAAAGTATTGCACACAGGTCCTTCATCTACAAATCCATATATAGACATAAAAAGTATTGCACACAGGTCCTTCATTTAGTGGGACTCCTCAACTCCAGGGAAGAGCCCAAAAAAGGTCAACTATGTTGCGTATGACCTTAATCCAGTCTAAGTATATACAGGTCTGTAATTTTATGCCTAAGGCATATTGTCATTTACAAAGGAAAAATTAAACAATGATGCCCCCATATGACAGCTTATGGCAAAGATTGAAGCTTCTCAAATGCAAGTCAAACTGAGTCATTATCAAAAACCGCAGAAAAAAATATTGGAAAAATCAACAAATTTCTTGTATTTAGAATTAAATTTTTTTAATCGTTACTATAAAACACATATCTGAAGAACACAAAAACAATAAACTCCCACCTGGAAATTATTTGATTTCAGAGTAAGAAGAAATCAAAATACTGGTTCACCTAAAATTTTGTCCTTCCTGTTACAGACACAATAATGCAAGTTTTACTATTAAGAGGTGGAAAAATAATTATAAAATTAGTTAAGCCTAGTTTGTGAAAGCATGACAAATAAAGAATTGGTTATAATTTTTCAATGAAACAGGAGCAAAATAATTTTTTCAATGATTTTAGAGACAATTTTCAAATCTGAACATCATTTTTGTCAATATTTTCACCATTTTACAGTCATAAAAGTTAGTATAAAAAACCACATTCACACATTTGATAAGAAATGGCATTTTATGCATGCATGTAGATCCAATCTTGTTACAATCACATATAAACGACATATTTTCATAATTATAGTGCATGTAACAGGAAAGACAGGCCCGTAACAGGAAAGACAGTACTTTGCAATAGACATGTCCCTCCTGTAACAGAATCCTAAATTCTAGTTTAGAAATGATTGGAAAGTAAATATTGAATCAGTTTCAGTCTGAAATCTGTTAATATATTATAAAGATATAGAGTAACTAAAGCAATTCCAGAAAAATATGACTTTGAAAGGTTTTTTGGTCTCTCAGTTAAAAAGTGTAACAGGAAAGAACAGAACATGCAACAGGAGAGAAAACTCTGTGTATCTATATCAAATTCTTCATTTTGTTAAACACATAATTCAATTTATCCTGAAAATTTACACTGGTGCTCCTAAATAATGATAAAACTTTACGTTAAAGTTAAGATAGGAACAAACAGAGTATAAAAATAATGAATATGTATGACTGTTACAGGAGAGACTTTTCCCAAATACACAGTATTGTAATAGTACAAAACAATGTTACATGTAAATATGTATAACATAGAATAATTGCTGAATTACAAGTAAAATGTAAAACAAAATAGGATTTACATTAGGAAAATTGCTTGCCTACGCAAAGATTGGCGTGTACAACGTAAAGGAAGGACACTGAAAGACACTAGAGTCTGAAAAAAATATTTAACCTCCATTTAAAAGAAAAACATGGATTTGGAGAGCCATCCTCCTTTTGCCTGTATAATTTTCTTTTACCTTTCTTTAGAAGAAAACTTTCTTTTTTCACTGTTTTTCTAAATATTGAAATATAAAATATTACCTGGTAGTTCAAAAAAGTGTATGTTTCTGGCAAGTTGTTTGATTAACTTGAGAATGGGTCCTAGCTAGTTCATTAAAATTGGGAATTTAATTTCAATTTATCACTGATTGGGAAATTATATCACATGGCAATTTTCAACAAAACAAAACAAAAACAAACAAACAAAAAGAAAAAAAAGAAACACTCATGATGTTTAGTATAACTTATTTGAGCCAAATGCTCAGGTGAGCTTTTCTGATTGAGATTTTTGTTTTGTTTGTTGTTGTTAACTTAATTGTTATTGTTTTCTTAAACTTCTCACATTTTTTTTTATCTTGGTCATTTTAACTATATTTAGCACAGAATATCTTATGAAAAGGAAATTTAAATTGTTCAAATGACGGGTCACACCCTCTTCCAATAGATAATTAAGAAAGAATAAAATTCTTTGACAGGTCATTTAAAAAAGACCAGAAAAGATAAAATTTAAATATAAAGTTTCATGACATAGTGTAGATTAAAGTTTGTTCAAATCATGAACCCTTAGGGTAGGGTATGGCATTATGAATGATCAAAATATTACTGGCGTAGGTTGGGACACATATCAACAAATCTTTTCAGGAACAGGAACAGCAAACCCTTGATAGGGACGTTTAACAGTATATAATCAATCAATCAATTGATCAGTCAAATTTAAATAAAGGCATTTTAAAAAATACTTAGTGTACATTCTAATTTGTTCAAATCATGATCACTGGTGTAGGGTTTGGCATCTATTGGTTAATTTAGAGTTATATTGGGGGTACAAATAATTATGAAAAATCTTTAAAAATCTTCTCATTACATGTAGCAAAGCCATGATCAGTAAATGTAAAGTTTGTGCGGACAAAGATACTGCTTGACAGACAGACGAACAGGGCAAAAGCTATTTACTTCCGAATCTTCGATTATGGGGGCATACCAAGATGTGTTGTGAAACAGTTATGCCCATAACAAAGGATAAATTTTGTTAAAATCTTGTTAAAGTAGATTAAATTCTAAGGTCAAGTCCAAGAGGTCAAATGTATCATTTCCCAAAGAAAGAATTGTCACTCGGAATACACCTGTGAAATATGAAAACCATAGCACCAACCAATCAAACGTTACCGGCAGGGTTTGTGCTTTTACGGATAGACAAATTTAAGACGTACAGATAGATGGAGGGACAGAGCAAAAACTATTATATTCCGCCGATTATTCGATAACGGGGGCATAAAAAGACTAAATTATTTTGAAAAAACTAATTTTTCAACAATCACTGCTATTTTAATACAAGCCGTGTATGATGTTTAATTTGAAAGCAGAGAGCAAATTTAATACTCTATTTAGGTTTTGGAAATTTTCTCTTTTTTCTTATAAAAAAAAACGCGTTTTTAGTATCATGGCAACGCCATATTTCATCCGAGAAACTATGAGTGCTGCTTACCCAATCCTACATATGTAGTTTGAAATATGAAAAAAATTCAATTTAAATTCCGTGGATAAAGTTGAAAATAATTGTCCAGTCGATGATATTGTTCCATTTTTTCAGAAGCACGTTTGACTGGACAAAAAAAAGACTGATGCTTCAAAAGAATATTGGTTGGGCAGTTACTGATCAAGGGAAAAAAAGTTTTTTAAAAAAAATTCTTAAGACCTGCGAACGATCGATAGTATTGTTCTCCCGCCTAACTACAAATCAATTTTCAATATTAAATATTTGAATGATTTTCATTTTTATTTAGATATTTATATGAAGTTTTATCAAACATAACTTCATTGGGAAAACAAAGAGAGTGAACTCTATAGTTTTGTAAAACTTGTGATTTTCACTACAGAAATCATTGGAAAACGGAAAATATTTTAACCTCCACCTTACCCCCATTCCTCCGGCCTGTGAAACAAAAATACCTTTTTACGGGTAAAATGGATTTTTTTCTTCACAAATTCATGGGAGGGGGGGGGCTTGTATGTTTACAGACAAAAAACGACAATTTTTTTTTTACTTTTTTGTATGTAGTTTACATCTAAAATATTGCATTTTATCAATTATATAATATATATATATATATATATATATAGAAATTATCTTACAATTAAGAGATACTGACTTCCCAGATGAATGGGTTTTTCAAGAAATAAACCAATTTTTATAGAAGCTTAAGGACAAATGATACAAACATACATGTCTGAATCGGTTTATATTTTTTGGCCTAATTTCATTGCAAATGATGCAAATAACAAATTTCTAGAATATAAAGAAATTGTAATCCTTCTGTGATGTTCAAAATTATGCCCTTCTGAAACCATCCTTATTAATCTATACAAATATTTTTCACTTCAAATCCCATTTTTGTGAAAATTTGAATAAAACATTAAAAACTACGCGGTGAAACTTATTCATTTTTACTCATTTAAACATGACCCAAGTTATTATTTTCAATTTTCTGACATAATTTTGTTTGTATCATCTGTCCTTAATTTGCAAAGACAGCTCTGACATGACTTTAAATAAAATTTGTCATTATTTTATCAGGAAAGGTATGTAGTCTTACGTGTATATGCAGTACATAAACCTGGCATACACGACGACGTATCAAAGAACTGTTTGTAGGTGGGTCGGGGTAAAAACCAAAGATCTGGTACATTCGCAGCAATAAGAAAATTTAAACCTTTAACTTGTAACTTATTAATTTGGCTTTTATTCCAATGTCATTGAATATGGACAAAATGGACATTATCGCGAAAATAGGGTGTTTCGAAAATTTGGTGATCTTACATGTAGTTGTTATCGATATTAATTTAGATAGAAACCACTGATATCTCTATTTTACAGTATGTCGTCATTACTGAAGGATCAAATCAGGGGAAAATATATAAATCTCTAATAAAATAATCTAGAGCACCTGTGATCTAGAGCAGGGTAATGCTGAATCAACCCCAATTCAGCGAATTTACTATAATTTTTAATTCTACATTTATTCATGATATTAAACTAAAACACAATTTATTTAAACCAAGTACTATATAGCTGTGAAAATTATCCCACCCAAAGTAAAAACGTTGCTTTGGTTATTACGTCGCAGGTTGTCTTGTCGGTTATTGCTGGTAAATATCGTGAGAATGTTCGGCGGACATTGGTACCCATATCTTCCACAGAAATCTTAAGGGGGTAACGAATCAAAAGACAAATCTAATCTAGAAGATTCAATTCTCTTCCCAGAAATCTAATTAAGGTACAGACTCAGGTAGATTGTAATTCCTGACGGGGAGAAATTAACAGGTAACCAATCAGGGGATATTGGACATATGTTGTAAAGTATGACGATTGCATTCTACTCGGTATTGCCGAATAACAGGAGCATAAAGGTGTCAGTTTCTCATATACCACCCAGAATTTATTTCGCAAATGTGTGCATGTTTTAATTAGTTTCCAATAATTCCTATCTTCAAACAATCGACCACATCATATCATAACAATCATATTTTCAAGGTATAAAAACAAAACTAAGACTGCTCAATCGGTGTCAGTTTCTCATATACCACCCAGAATTTATTTCGCAAATGTGTGCATGTTTTAATTAGTTTCCAATAATTCCTATCTTCAAACAATCGACCACATCATATCATAACAATCATATTTTCAAGGTATAAAAACAAAACTAAGACTGCTCAATATTCCTTAGTTTTTCAAAAAAAAAAAGTCTGGAAAGGCGCGCAATAAAAATATTTTCAAAATTACCCATTCTTCAGTCTTGTCAATATGTCACTGGTCATTTGAACATCTTCTGAAGAATTTTAAGTATTATTCGATAGATTCTCCCCTTTAGGTCATTTCATGTTTACAGTTATATAAAGATCACGAATTTACTTGGAATGCTCAGGTCGTCTAAGGCTCACAAACCTGTAGGAGATGATTTTATGATTACAGGTACACAATGTCAATCCCATATATAGGAATTTTTCCTATTGCGTCTTCCTTCCATATTGTTGATAAAAAGAAGATTCAGAAGGCAAACGCCTTTGTCGTATTTTATGGTGCAGTTACGTATTGTGACTGCTGAACATTTAAAGCAACTTCTGAGGCTAAATCTTCGAATTCAAACCTCTAACTTTATTTATCACATTTGACATCTCAACAAAGTAAAACAATCAATCGCAACCACCGAATTTTTTAAAAATCAAATTATACATCACACTACATATTGAATTTATAAAATACAACACCAAAGAAATGATTTTTAAAAACTTACGTAATGTTTTTTTGAAATAAAAAAAATATATAATTAAAATGAATAAATAAAATAAAAAATGAATAAATACTGGTAAAGAAATAAAAAAATAAATAAATAATTTTTATTGACTTATGATTTCATAATCACGAAAATCTTAGAATATGATGTTGAAACTATTACAGTTTCAAAAAAAAATGAGTCCAAGGGTATTTGTTATTATTTTCATTTGTTATTATAAGTATCTGTTATCATTGCAAGTATTTGCTATTGGTATTTCTATTTATTAGTTTTATTGGCACGTGTCTACACATTAAATCAGTTTATACACCAGAAGAGTGTGCAGTATTTTATACGTGTGTGGTTTGCTATGTATATTAATTATTCAGCAGAGTTACGGCCCGTGACAGGTGTCCACGGCAGCCGGCCAATATCTTATCTCCTATATACAGTTACACAAATCATTATTATTCACCTATACAATTTCATTTAACAAACATTTCACAATTTTATTGATAGGTTTATGGACTTCAAATATTCGTACTTTGATTGACAGTAATGTTTTTCAAACTTTGTCTGACTGTGTTGTAGAAAGTGTAAAGATGTTTGTAGGTATGCAGGAAAACGAGAAGAAATTGTCTCGTCTTCCATTTCTCTTCAAGTTAAAACTGCTTCAAAATATTGATGATCAAGTACAAAAAAAGAAGGGTGCCGCAAAGGAGAGCATTCCCTTTCTCGGAGAACATTGATTCTGATTATTTTATATTAGGTCAAGTTTGGGGGAATCTCTGACACAGGGCGGCCTCAGTCTGTAGAGGATTCAGTGAAGCACTAACGTGGAATTACTTTGCTGTAGTTACTTTTAGGTTTTTGTCACGTACTGGAGAGTTAATGTTACCAAAGTTAAAGCTAAACATTTTAAAAACAGGTGACTTTTCAATAATCAACATTCACACAATGGTTAAAAAGCAGGTGCTCATTCCAAGAAATCGTCTGTCAGAATAAATGCTGGTAACACTAGCTGTGCAGTACATGATGTCTAACACTGAACAGTAGAGCCGCCCTGTTCTGGAATCAGTCCATCTTCCCAGGTTCTCTCATTGTAACACTACTTGATGATAGCTTCAATTTGAAAGACCTTTGGTATGGCCGTGGAGATTTTTTTATGACATGAAGGGTAGAGATGAGGGAGGAGGGTGCTTCTGGAAGTCTGACACCTCGTGGAACCTGGGAAAGGGAAGACAAAAACGATAAATAAGAAACATATAAATCATTTCTACTCTATCTGTAACAGATGTTTGAAGACGTATACAAATACACTATACATTTTGAAAGTTTTCAACAAATTTCCATAATTTTTCAATTTAATAAGAGTATTCATTAACATGATAAAGATGAACTGGGCTGTCAATATCACGAAATATAAAAAGTATATTTTTTTTATCATGCGGAAAAAATAATTTAGATTGCAGGACTACTTACTTGGAAGTTTTGTATTTTTCTACCAGGGCTTGCTGGGGATGTTTGTGTGCATTACAGTAGGTCTGGTGAAGCTCTGTCAAACAGCTGGCAAACTGATTAACTTCATACTGGGAAGATTGAGATAGGCTGGCAGGCTGTACAAAATAAACATTTAAACACATTTAAAAATACAGTTTTTTGTAAATTCCATAGTGTATTGTTTGGAAAAGTAGGACCATAAAAATGAGTTATTGGTTATGCTAATTCACAAATAGAATTTTTAAAGACAAGACATGAAAGTTTTACATTTTCCAAATTTCAATTTATTACAATAGTCTTTTATAACAAGTATGAATGTTATCTAAGTGATAGACTTACCCATGCCTCCTGTCCCAGGGCGTACCTGGCCAGAAACACAGCTGATGATGCAATCACGCTGGGCAGGTACTTCAGGTAAATGTCAGCATCTACCATAGTCAACTCCGCCAAAAACTGAAAAATTCAAATTAAATAAAAAATCTTTGCACTTCCCTAAAAAACAGCATTATCAAAAACAAGTTTATTTATATATAAATATCTGTCTATTCAAACTCTCACCATGGCCAGAGCCCTTGTCTGTTCGTCTGCCTCACACTCCTTCAGTAGGTTGTCACAGAACCAGTTGGTGGTGGGTACAGCCACGTCAAAAGACAGGACCTTCAGAACCAGACTCTCCATCCTCAACACCTGTCATAAAACATACAGATTTACAATAATCTAGTTTGGATGTCTTTTCAGTGATCAACTTTCATTTAAATAAAGAGAAGTGATAGAGAAAACTATATTTTTACCATAGACTTCTTTTAGCATGTTTAGGCAATTTAACTAATAAAGTAATTTTTACAAGTTTCTTTCAAAATATTCTCACAATGCCAAGAATTTGTGATATTGTTTCTTTGAATAAAACCCTTGAACTGTAAAAATAATTCTACTGCTACTCTACCCTGTCATATGTGCATTAGCTACTTCCTGTGCATTGATTGCAGTACATTCTGATATTTAATAAACGGTACCTGTTTCTTGGTGTATGTGTCATCTGTGATGTAAGAAAACTCTCCCACATCTGGGGGGTAGATTTCCTCATACTTCCTACAAATAACAGAAAACAATTAAAAACTTGTCAATGAACTCTTGTCTATAAAATAAATAATGTGACAAAAACCTAAAAGTAACTACAGCAAAGTAATTCCACGTTAGTGCTTCACTGAATCCTCTACAGACTGAGGCCGCCCTGTGTCAGAGATTCCCAATAACTCGGTGCAATAGTCAGGCAGCAACATTCACTTGTGTAAATGTCCCAAACCAAAACTAGACGCTTATTTTAGTGTGAGAGATAAACTGCAGTGGCTGAACGTGAAAACATTTTTATCATTGTAAATATTTCCTGAATTATTTCATGCATGTTGAATTTTTATATGTGACATTAATTTATTTTGAATCCTCAGCAACCTTTGATGTTTTATATTAGACTTTCACATCTTTTTACCTGTTCTCAATTCTTAATCTGTCTTCTCTTTTTTTGTTTTATTCGTTTAAGTTTTATAAATCTTGCAGGAAATTCATTAAAGGTTGTTGTGAAAATGCAATCATTGTTTTAAATTGCAAGGATTTTTATGCATATTATATCATGATTTATATTGTATGATCACTCATGAAATGAAGCATATTCAATAATACAGTGTGTTTACTTGTTTTTATGGTGTTGGTAGTAGAAAATAGTTTACTGTGAAATAATTTACACAGAAGTGTTTTAAATTCTTTGATTTTATACTTTGTAATGAAATTGAAATAAATTGAAAATTTTTTAACTAGTACAATTTATTGGCCACAAGAAATAGGTCGTGATACAGTGATAGTCCCTCATTGAGTTTAAATCTTTGTCCTGGATTGTTTATGAACTATGATGTTTTACGTCTTTGGCCTAGAAGTTCAAAATAATTTGACAGGTGTCTGTTAATTGTCCACAGCTCTGGCACAATGTTTTAAAGCTTGACGCAATTCCTAAAAGGATTTCATCCGCCATATTTGAATTTTTCACATGCTAGCTATATCTGAGGGTCCAATCTGACGAAAGCCATATCTCTATTTACGCTATCGCTTGGAGATGGGATAGCGTAAATAGAGGTCTGGCTTTAGTCAGATTGTCTGAGGGTCCCTTTATAGAGCTTCCCACTTAGTCACTGTGCAGAACAATCTGTCATCACCAGTGTAGACGGATGTACATTACAGAACACGGTTCAGATACAATAAAAATTACTTCTAAGGCAGAAAAGTAATATACCCCCCCGAAACTTACAGAATTTGAACAGTACAGTGCAGTACGAGGGGCGTTCAATAAATAATGTCATTAGGGCTCGAAAAGAAACAAAAAAACACTTTTCTATGATTTATTCTTAATGATTTAGCTAAAATATTCTCTTTTAATTGAAACACGTCCCTAACATTTTCATACAATTTCTAATTGTTTTAAAAACACATTTTTGAGTATGAGCAGTATTTGACTAGTCTCTGATTTTGTTGTAGCAGTATTTTCCATTGTTCTTGTAGTATTTGACCAGTACCTGATTTTTAGTAGCAGTATATGACTAGTACCTGATTTTATTGTAGAAGTATATTACTATTCTCTGATTTTGTTGTAGCAGTTTTTGACCAGTACATGATTTTGTTGTAGCAGTATTTGACTACGGTAGTCCCTGATTTTGTTGTAGCAGTATTTGACTAGTCCCTGATTTTGTTGTAGCAGTATTTGACTAGTTCCTGATTTTGTTGTAGCAGTATTTGTCAATTGTTGTAGCAGTATTTGACTAGCACTTGATTTTGTTGTAGCAGTATTTGTCTATTGTTGAAGCAGTATTTGACTAGTTCCTGATTTTGTTGTAGCAGTATTTGTCAATTGTTGTAGCAGTATATGACTAGTCCCTGATTTTGTTGTAGCAGTATTTGTCAATTGTTGTAGCAGTATTTGACCAGTACCTGATTTTGTTGTAGCAGTATTTGATTTATGTTGTAGCATTATTTGACTTATACCTTATCTTGTTGTAGCAGTATTTTGACTATTTTTGCAGCAGTATTTGACTAGTACCTGATTTTATTGTAGCAGTATTTGACTGGCTGTGGGGCATTGATGTATATCACTCTCTGTTTCTGAGGTTCCACCTCTTCTGTAGTCTCTGATCCAAGGCCATCATTCATTGGGTGATACTCTACAAAAACAGAAATATGTCTCTCTCTACAACATTTACAAGAATCATGTCTATTCAATTGATCTCAGTCAGCAGTAGTTGTTATTTTTTCACATTTGGCACTGACACAAAGATAAAATTCCATAGATGGCATCTATTATTTATAATTTTTATCATAAGGAAATTATCAACACAAGTCTCATATGAATTGATTATAATCATGATAATTACGCTTTGATGATCAAAGATCATAGATATGTTATGAAACATGCCAACTTTATCAGAAAAATTTAAAACATCATTTCAAATTAATTAGCATTTCTATTTTTAAGATTGTGTCCTGTTTATTGAGAAACAATTTTAAGTAGATCACAATGTTCCAGGATAGGCAAAGATGGGCGATGGAAGTATAAAGCATCTTGAGTGGACTAATATGAACATAGCTTAAGATGGAAACTTAAGTCAAACTTGTACAAAAAATAACGAAAGACTAGGATTTGTAGACAAAATGAACATACATCAAAATAACAACTGTAACATACCGTAACCAGTATCAACATATAGTGTAAACCAACTATTATTTGTATCTTCTTTAATTCACGATTCATCCAATTGAAATCAATCTGCGTCGATTTATTTTCGTGACAGAGGAAACATTCCTTACAAATACTAAACAAAATTATTGGTTCGCGGCTATCAATATTCTCGAGTTTAAGTCGGTCGCAAAACTCGCGAATATTTCTCGCACGCAAATAAAAGTTGGTTTACAGTACTCAATTTGTTTTTTTTTTATTCTTATATGGATCTGCTGAAAGTTGTGTTCCTTTCTTGTTCAATCTTAACAAAAAGCACCTGTTCACAGTGCCAGAGAGAGGCATGACCTGATGTCATAAACATGTAAGCTTTGATGAATCACTATAAGAAGCATATCCTGACCAATATTAATGCAGAATACAGGGAATATAAACAATAAATAAGATTTTATATCCTTATATCTTGATCTTTTTTCA
Organism: Saccostrea glomerata; assembly: GCA_003671525.1. Taxonomy (NCBI): domain Eukaryota; kingdom Metazoa; phylum Mollusca; class Bivalvia; order Ostreida; family Ostreidae; genus Saccostrea; species Saccostrea glomerata. Next base: position 300,954 of record PRKT01000491.1, read on the forward strand.
CCCACTTACAGAACAATATGTAATTGTTTATCGTGTTTATAGAGGGTAAAACAATTATCTATAAAGTAAATAAAAATATCAACAACAGGTCATAAGAGGCCTAAGTGATTGTCAAGTATACAGGTACTCCAGAGAGCTTAACACTTAGCATCAGCTGATTGTCAGCTGATTATAATTACCCTGTATGTATGTATCTCCCCAGAAGTAAAAAAAAATTAATAATACTAATAAGTGCTCGGATGCTTAGTCAATAGCAAAAAAGACTAAACTTGTATTTGGTAACCTAAAACTCATTGAAATTGTGTCAAAATAAATTTGTTCCAAATCTATCCATCAAAACTTTTGTGGGTGAAATTTTGTGTTTTTGCTTTATTTCTGCTCACACAGATTAATGGCATGGTCAATTTTATTGAACACATTTGGATTTTTTAACTCAGATTTGCATGTAGATCTGATATACTTTGAAAAGTCCAAGGAGATAAAGTAAAAATTAGGGATGGCTTTCTTCTCAGAAAATAAGACAAAACTACTTCTGAATCAGTTAGTGCTTCTAGGGGCAAGAACACTTACAGGGAAAATATGGTATTTATGAGATTTGTTCATGGTGTTTTATAACATTTATTCATTTATCATAATTGGCATAAATTTCTGTCAGCAGAGAAAAAAATTTCCACATCCCTTTAAATCCTGAACATCAGTTCTAAGCCCCACCTTGAGAATGTCTCAGGGCTGTGTGATTTTTAGGGAATTTTATTGACATTAACAATGATCATATTGACCCCCACCCCACCCCCCCCTTATAAGTAAACATTGCTACAAT
>PRKT01000491.1:301806-329022 GCA_003671525.1 Saccostrea glomerata
TTAAACCCCCCCCCCCCCCCTTCCGTTTAGACTAACAAGTTATAATAGTAGCAATGAAGGAAGTTAATTGTAAATAGTAGTTCCTGGTTTGAATCATATACACCTCACCCCCATCTCCATCACTCGCTTTAAATGAATCACTTCACGGTTATAGGATTATATATTTTCAGTTGGAGAGGGGGGGAGGTAGTTTAAAATAAGTCAAAAGACATAATTTTTGCTATTGTGGAGTAGGCATGCATATATATATACACTGGCAAAATTATTTTACAATTCCTGAAAGAACCGAATAAATATGAATAATAAAAATCATTATAAACTTTTTTTCAAGAATGAATATAATTTTTCCTCCCGGTTGCATACGTACAATACTTATACTAGTATTCCAACTTACTCACTTCAGATTCATTAATTCATTTATTATGATCTTTTTTTATTTCCTGTATATAAATGTATTTTGAGCTACATCAGTTATAACAGAATTAAGCTTGGATTACATGAATTGTATATTTCAATACAATTTGTATGTTGTATTAATTAATTGTAGACAATTTTAATTTTTATGACTTATAAAATATCAATAATTATTCAAGTTATCTACGGACACCCGGGGTCCCACTACTGACAACAAACAGGAAATCTACTCCCAGATGTGCGAACACGACTGATGGCATGCTGTGAGCTATATTTTTTCCCGTACCAAATTTACTGTCCACATCAAAGACTATGCACTTAAAATAATTGTTAATAAAGCCAGGTAAGTTCTACTGAGTCACACCTGTCTGGCGAACGTTATTGTATCCCAGCATGTGACTGGTTACGTGTGTAGCTCGATTATACACCGCAGGCATTTTGTTATACTAATACCGGGTTATAAAATCAGTTCCCACACCTATACCCATAAAGTACACGTATAAACAATTAAGCTTGGCATTGTGGATCAATTATCTAAACTCATCATGCTTGTTAATTGTTGAATAATTGAAACTCTAAATCTTTATTATATAATATACTAATTTTCAACTTTTAAACACAGATGCTAAAAAATATCATATTAAAAAAAAACTTTCGTGTGTTTTTTTTACACAGCAAATTGTACATTTGCAGAATATATCTAACCAAATTTTCGACCGAGAGAGAGAGAGAGAGAGGGGGGGGGGGGAAACCACGTACGGCTTTAAAAAAAAATGGTTTTAGTATGCAATTGGTCCCTGATAAGAAAAAAGAATTATAGCATTTTCGTTGATTTTTGTTAATTTTTCATTTTTTGTCATCAAATTATTATCAATCAGCTGTAATTATCAGTTACAATGCTTTCCTCTGTTCACGTGCGTTTTATTTTAATTATTAAAATTAAAAGATATTTGCGTATATTTGCGTACTTCATTACATCCAAAAAATGCAAAATTTATGCAATTTTGATTGATACTTTGAAATAGACCTATATAAAAACTTTAAATTAGTTCTTCGTTATGAATACATGATAAAAATCCATCATCTGAAGCAAGTTTGAGAGTTTTCATCCCTTGATGCATCATTTGTTCAAGTTTGGTTTATATAAGCCTTATAATGTCTTGGTAATAGACCTGCACCCGAAATAATGTCATTAGGGCTCGAAAAGAAACAAAAAAACACTTTTCTATGATTTAGTCTTAATGATTTAGCTAAAATATTCTCTTTTAATTGAAACACGTCCCTAACATTTTCATACAATTTCTAATTGTTTTAAAAACACATTTTTGAGTATGACCCTTCGTATACTGGAATATGGCAGATCCTATGATTTGCTGTACTTATTTTTTTCTTTCTGATAGATATTTTTCTAAGTTTGGGAAATGAAACAAATCAAAAGTTGAAAGATCTGGCAAATTTTGTTGGTGTGACAAAACAATAACTTTCTGTTTATCCCCAAAACTCCTTTACTCTTCATGGCCTGTGGGTTTGGAAACTGTCAAGAAGAAATTTAATATAGTGAATTCCTCATTCTGCTTCCTTCCTCTCATAAACCTTTCATTTTTTGTCAAAAATTTGTTGTTTAGACTCCTCCAGAAATTGAACTTCCTCCCCGAATATGAATTTGAACATTTAGACCGCTAACATTTAAGAAAATAGCATATTAAACTGTTTTTGTGCTCTTGCAATTCTTTGCTCCTCTTAGACCTTCGCAGTTTTGTCAAGTGCATCTTATTGTAAATTTGTTTTGAGGGTTTAAAGCAAAATGGATTCAAGTTTCATTATCTGTTTGAAGTTCAGACAAACGTGGATAAGTACAATTCTTTTTGAAAATAATTGTTTAGATTTTCCTACACACTGTTGTTTTCACTCTTTTTTTCAAAATATAGGGTGACCTTTGAGTATTAAACTTTTTTACTATCAAATGTTCCTTTAAAACATCGAACTACCCCCAAAGTGATTTTTATCAATTTTGCTATGTGCCTTAAAGTCAATAAAACTAATCAGTGATAATTTGTTGAATTTTTCGCAAATTTACATTGGTTGTTGTAAATCATTGTTGCAAGGACGGTACCCATTTTTGATGCCCATTTAATAATTTTTTTTTATTGAAATCTACTTGTTCATGTGTCTATAAAGCAGACATTGGTTGCTGTAAATTTCACATATTACATTTAATATATGTTTGGGACACAGGCCTTTAGATCGCTTAGAAAAAAAATTGAGGTGTTGAAAAAAAAAATTTTTACACACGCAATTTTTTTTAAGCGATCCAAAGGCCTGTGGTTTGGGATATTAACAAGTTTTACAGCTGCTTTAATGCAGCGTTTAATTTTACTCTTGTTCACTGATTCTTGACCATTTATTTTTAATGCAGTGTCTCCAATAGCCCTTGTTTTCCAGTTTCCCACAATGAAATAGTGCGATGAAAAGTGGTCACATAAACTGTTATCAATTCATTAAAGATTCAACAATGAGAAAAAGTCAAGCTTAATGCCATATGACTTCTATGTTGTATGTCATCGAGCTAATGACATAATTTATTGAACGTCCCTTGTATACCGGTAACTGCAATAAAATATAAAAGGTATCATAGGAAGACCAGGATGAACTCTGATCTTCCACTCCATGACAAAGCATTCGAGTGTAAATGTGAAGGTATACAACTAGTTTCTTTGGTATCTTACTTTCCTGAATTAGACAAAGTATTATGTTATCATTGTCGCTACGGAGTGCTGTATAGCATATGTCTGTCTATACTGGTGTCAACTAATTTCATTAAACGAAGTGACTAAGTTCTGGGGCCCGTTTTACAAAAGGACTTACAACTTAGACCAAGTTTAATTATTCATATAACTTTTAAATTAACATTATATCTAAAATTATTTTATATCTTTTAAAAAGAATGTGGTAAGATATTTTCACACAAACAATTTCAAAGAGATTTAAAAATTTTGCAAAATTTTACAATAATCTGAAGTTTTTGGTCTTTTTGTATAACGGGTCCCAGCCCTTTATATAGGGGTGTGCAGATATAGCGAAAATCCAAACAAAAATGGCGAACACATTCCTTGTACGAATCATGTTCAGCTTTTATCTAGCCAATTTTATATGTCTGCAATTGTAATTTGGGGCTGGTTGGTCAACAAAAAACAAGGTCGATCTGATTGGCATTTGGTCCCGCGCTTTCGTTGTCTTAGTAGATGGGATGCAATTATTTTTGGGATATTGTGTCAAAATAAATTCCCTATCATATGTCATTCAAAAGTAATCACCAAAGTTAACATTTTTTTTAAATTAGGTCAAATATGAAGATCAAGGTCAAGGGAACAAAAATCATTGCAAGCTAAGAAACATCTTGTTACAGGTAATTCCCATATCAAATATGAATGTCCAAGCTCTTCTCAATCAAAAGTTATTGAGAATAATAAAATTTTTGAAAAAAAGGTCAAACTTCAAGGTCACTGGGTCAAATACAGTATATTTAGAAAGATCAAGTCACAGGTAATATCCATGTGTAATACAAGAGCCCTGTATTTTTGCTCTTTCAAAAGTTTCAAATTTGGGATTATGTTAAGTTTTGTTGAAAAGTAAGTCAAACTTAACAGCCAAGGGAAAATATATGGTTTTGTTACAGGAAATGTAGATTTGAAATTTTATGTCCCCATACTTTCGTGAAAGAGGAAGACAAAAAATGAGTATCTGCATGGTTTTATAAATCTCTCTGTTTTGGAATAATAACAAAACAATTTTGGACTGGGTGCTCATCAAAATGGTTAATTCATGGTTCCTCTAGGCAGGAAACAATTTCCTTCAGTAGCTTGGGAAATAGTTTCCTTCCTCGGGGAACCATAAATTTGCCCCCCCCCCCCATTCCCATTCCATAACTATATTAAACTTACCTACTTAACCCGCAATATATTTATATGAACAGAGATTGTCATGAATTAAAATGTTTATTAAGATGATATATATACACTGATAAAAAAGACTTTTGTGATGTCAGTTCAGGTTTTCCCTTTCTTCTTTTTCTTCTTCTTGTTTGTATTACTGCTCTTCTCTTTGATTGGTGATGTTTCTTTCCTTAAAAAAAAAGAGACAAGGGGCTCTGAACATTTTCTTCCAGTTAACAGTAAAGCTAATGCCGCAAAATATCAGTACACCCAGTCTGGTTTATTGTGTAAAAAGTAAACAGTGAAAAAAAGTTTGTGTGAAAATTGGCATTCCTCCATGTGTGGGTCACATATGGAAGTTATACAGACTATAGTAGTCTACCTTTCACAACCCACTTGAAGGATTTATGATATAGATTTGAATTTCATTTGTTTGGACCACAGGCCTTTGGATCGCTTAGAAAAAATTGCGTGTGTAAAAAAAATATATTTTTTTTTCAACACCTCAATTTTTTTTCTAAGCGATCTAAAGGCCTGTGGTTTGGACATGTACAGCTGCTTCATGACATAAACTTTCTTCAGGGGTTTGTTGCTTGCACTTGTATGTATTTATTCTTTTGGAAATTACTTACTTGCTAGTCTTTTCTTTGTATATGACTTGTATATGGTTTGTAACTTGACTTATTTGAATTGTTTTTTAATTTGACTTGTACATGTATATGGTTTATAACTTGACTAACTTGAGGGGGGGGGGTCTGATTTAATGACTTGTATATGGCTTGTAACTTGACTTGCTTGAGGGGTTTCTGATTTAACTTGTATATGGCTTGTAACTTGACTTGCTTGAGGGGGTTTCTGATTTGACTTGTATATGGCTTGTAACTTAACTTATTTGAGGGGTTTTCTGATTTGACTTGTGTATGGTTTGTAAATTGATTTACTTGAGGAGGTTTTTCTGATTTTACTTGTACATGTATATGGTTTGTAACTTGACTTACCTGAGGGAGTTTTCTGTTATGACTTATATATGGTTTGTAACTTGACTTACTAGAGGGTTTTTTCCAATTTTACTTGTACATGTATATGGTTTGTAACTTGACTTACTTGGTGTTTTTTTTATTTGACTTGTATATGGTTTGTAACTTGACTTACTTGAGTGGGTTTTCTGATTTGGCTTGTATATGGTTTGTAACTTGACTTACTAGAGGGGTTTTTCCAATTTTACTTGTGTATGGCTTGTAACTTGACTTACTTGAGGGGGGTTTGTGATTTGACTTGTATATGGTTTGTAACTTGACTTACTTGAGGGGGGTTTGTGATTTGACTTGTATATGGTAGGTAACTTGACTTACTTGAGGAGGGTTTCTGATTTGACTTGTATATGGCTTGTAACTTGACTTACTTGAGGGGGGTTTGTGATTTGACTTGTATATGGTTTTTAACTTGACTTACTTGAAGGGTGTTTGTGATTTGACTTGTATATGGTTTGTGACTTGACTTACTTTACGGGTGTTTCTGTTTTGACTTGTACATGTGTATATGGTTTGTAACTTGACATACTTTAGGGGTGTTTCTGTTTTGACGGTGATTTGACTTGTATATGGTTTTTAACTTGACTTACTTGAAGGGTGTTTGTGATTTGACTTGTATATGGTTTGTGACTTGACTTACTTTACGGGTGTTTCTGTTTTGACTTGTACATGTATATGGTTTGTGACTTGACATACTTTAGGGGTGTTTCTGTTTTGACTTGTATATAGTTTGTAACTTGACATACTTTAGGGGTGTTTCTGTTTTGACTTCATCCAGATTTAGCATCACTGTTTCCTCCTCCTCACTGTCGTCTCCTAGGTTACCATCTAAAAATAGCAGGCATCATCATTATATGATATAGATATTTATTCTGTGTATTTTGTAGCATCATCAAGTCTCGGTCCAGCCAGAAGAACTTCCAGTTGGTCGTCATCACACACGACGAGGACTTCGTGGAGTTACTGGGGAGGTCAGATTATGTAGACGAGTTCTGGAAAGTCCGAAAAGATATCAAGTAAGTGTTGACAACCTCAACCCTCACCCACTGTAAAAACAGTACAATAAAGCTACAATTATAAAGATATGCATTTGGTACGCCACACACTGTGTTGTGCATGTGGCACAGTGTGCCCTGTAGAGTCATAGAGTAAGAAGTAAATTCTTATCACATGTTCAAATCTCACTGCAACTTATGGAGGTAGGTTCTTCAAATGAAAACATATAAACTGCTCCAGTAGGTTTTGGTATGAGAGAGAGTCCTCCCTTCTCATTAGCCCTAAGTGTCAAAAGGTCTAATTCTGCAGTCCTACACCTACAACTGGTAACATCTCAATATGAGTGAACATTTCTAGAAGGAACATTAAACAAACAAACACTTTGCACTAGACATTACCAAACTGAAATCCATTTTAACTGTAATAATATCACAACAAATCATAAGTATTAAAAAAGAATTGGAATCCGTCAGTTTTGGAAAAATATAAATATTAGGTGTTTATTACATGTACATGTTTGTATAAAAAAACACAATTGGTGCCCTGTTATTTTTAAGTCTTTTATTCTTCTAGGGCAGTTTTCACTAACCTTTCGCTGTATGTTTTTCAGTGCCTGTTCAAGGTTGGTAAAAGCCAAGGTTGAAGACTTACACAGCAGATGATGGAAGTGAAGAATCCTTCTGGATCGTCTGTGCTTAATGTTTTTGTTAGCTGATTATTGTTTATTAAAAATGACAAATGTGAATTGGTGTTTCTTTAATGAATGATTAGTTTTCAAAGAGATGAGACTAGCTTGAATGATTACAGATCTGTGTTTTTATAGAGGTGAAGGATATACACAAGGTACCTTACCTGCTGATAATTTTTCAAGATATTTTTAATTTAAGATTTTAGTGCCATCAGATGTTCATAGACAAAATAGCAGCATGCATTACCAGGGTTTTTTGAAAGATATCAAATTATGAAAATATTTGCATCATTCAAAGAAATAGTATACAAAAATTAAGAAACATAAATTCCAGATTTTTTCCATAATAAATTCTTTTAGAAGAGTTGTGCAAATCCATATATAGACATTAAAAGTATTGCACACAGGTCCTTCGTCTACAAATCCATATATAGACATTAAAAGTATTGCACACAGGTCCTTCATCTACAAATCCATATATAGACATAAAAAGTATTGCACACAGGTCCTTCATTTAGTGGGACTCCTCAACTCCAGGGAAGAGCCCAAAAAAGGTCAACTATGTTGCGTATGACCTTAGACTTGACATACTTTAGGGGTGTTTCTGTTTTGACTTGTATATAGTTTGTAACTTGACATACTTTAGGGGTGTTTCTGTTTTGACTTCATCCAGATTTAGCATCACTGTTTCCTCCTCCTCACTGTCGTCTCCTAGGTTACCATCTAAAAATAGCAAAGTAACAGTCTCCTAGGTTACCATATAAAAATGACAAATAAACAGTCTCCTAGGTTACCATCTAACAATAACAAATAAACAGCCTCCTAGGTAACCATCTAAAAATAACAAAAACAGTCTCTTAGGAAACCATGTAAAAAAACAAATAAGCGGTCGCCTAGGTAACCATGTAAAAATAACAAATAAACAGTCTCCCGGGTTATCATGTAAAAAAAAAAAACCATAAACAAATGTAACAAAGAAACAATCTCCTGGGTTACCATACAATATACATGTAATTAACTTTATATGACATATTCTTTTATCAATTCTAACCTTTGCTTTATGTATGAGCTCAAAAAATACTAGTTACTATATAATCTAACTGTGTCTTGGAACAATAAGCCCTCATCACAATTAAAATACCTCCAATATACCAGAAATGTAGCAGAAAATTGCAGAATTGCTCTGCAATGATTTTGGAGAAATTAAATAATTCAGAATTCTCTGGATTGTTCATAGTGTAACGGAGATATTTATTGCCTTTGCTGGGGATTGAACCTGGGGTCTCTGGCTTACCAATCCAGTGCTCTACAAATTGATCTAAAAGCTTAACCCACTAGCCAAAGCTAGTAGGAAGCCATACACGACCACATTGTCCCCTTCCATAGAATGAGATGTCCTCATATTTTCTGGAGTGCTGACATGTGTGGAGTGAAGTTCAGAAGTAATTCCTGTAAGAGCCCATGAACTTAGTCTTCAAGCTCAAACATTGTTTAAGAAAGGAGGAATCTAGCAGTTTGGGCTAAACAGACCATGACTGCAGAACTGTTACAGAAGCATTACCGTTTTTTATATTGGTCTTTGACACATATCCATCTTTGATACACCTCTAAACCTTTTAATATAGTTGTTTCTCCAAGAGATAAACTCATTTGATTGGATTTTTCTGCAATCCAACAGATATTTCAAGTAAATCTAGTTTATCCCAAGTAGAGACAACTATAAACAGTTGGGAGGTGGATAAAATACACAGATTGGTTAAAGAATGTGTCTTGAATTAGGCAGTAAAAGGTAGTTGATTGACCAATGCTGGAAATTGGAGAAATTCTCCCCAACAGTGCACAAAAAAGTCTTGCTCCATAAATTATATGTTTTTTTCATCACGCTATGGTCAAAGGCTAAAATATAAAGCCATAATGCTACAGTTCTGCAGCTACACAGATCATGGAAGCTTAAACATGACCTTGAGAAACCTACAGGTCAAATACAGCCTTGGAGACAGACAAGCTTCTAAACTCATTGATTCAGAAGTAAAGGGAATATTACTGCAAAACACCATTTATTGTGAAACACTGATGTAACAATATGACAGCTTTTGACAAATGTTGAAGTTTCCCAAATGCATCTCAAACTTCAAGGAACTTAACCTGCACTAAAACAACTTTAATTTACTGATGTTTGGAGTTTGTGTGAAGTCCAGCCATAACATGGTTGACCTTAAAGTAGGAAATTATCAGTAGATTTTATGCACATGTCTTGCAAATGGCTGTAGTCAAGAGGAACATGGCAGGAGCATTTAATGAACATGTCCTGTAATCCATTGAAGTGTGGAGTTTGTGGTGTTTGTCTCTGTCGTCCTTCCAGCAGTTCCACTTCACTGAGCTCTGTGTCTAACGTAACAGATACTGACATGCCCAGATTTAGACTCATGAGAGCATTTCCACTGTGTTATTTTTTTAGGACCTTCATCCATGTAATATTGGCCTCGCTTTCCCATTTGCTTTCATATAATTACAGATATTTTCTGTTAAGCATCATACACAGTAACATATTATCTGGTGTCAAAATTTGACAATATCTTGATTTTACCATTATACTTTACATTTCATGAATTTTAGCAAACTTAAATAAATATTGTTTTGAATTTTTTCATACAGCTTTTGTTTACAAACTCGTCATTGTTAATGTTGGCCATAATGTTCAAAACCAATTTATGGTGCTAGAAATATAAGCATATCCTTCTTTAACCTTGTGTATCTTATATTGCGTTTAGCTATTCTTTTCTTTACTGCAAACGATAACTTTATAAGATCAGTTGCATTTTTATGGAAGATTTTGAACTATGCTGACATTCACTTTCTTTCACTAATCAGTTCCTAATTTTGCACTTTTTTAATTCATAAATAAGGAAAGAAGCAGTTGACATTACCATTTTAATACATGTATGGGCCTTTTTTTTCTTTTTTTTACCTTATCTGTGATCTTTTTTTTTTATTTCCCTTCACTTGATTCTGAAAGACAAGTGAAATTCTTCAACATAAAAATGTTATAAATTTGACAATTAATGATGTTATTGAACGTACACATCTGCCCTGAGTTACCACCAGAACACTGGTTGATTTCAGATGACCAGCCCGGTGTAACCAATGTGTGGATTGTGGGATCGTCCATCGTGCACTGGGCAGAGGATCGAGCCAGGACACGAGGATTTCACAATCTGACTTACGACGACAGGGAGGTAACCATTTACTGGGATGGAGTCCGGGGAATGAAGTGGGACCAGCTCATGTTTAACCTACAGCGAGATCTCGCGATATTCGACTTCCCTGATCCCAGCATTCTGATGATTCATCTGGGGTCTAATGATGTGGCATCATGGGATACCAGTGAGTTAATCGATAGGATGAAAATGGATCTGAAAAAGGTGACAGAAATGTTCCCCACAACTAAGCTTGTATACTCTGAGATTCTGGCTCGACGTGTGTGGAGGGGGATGTCAATGGAGTGTGGAGAAACCAAGAGGCAGCAAATCAACATTGAAGTAGGTCAATATGTCACAGAAATGGGAGGAGTTGTCATGCCTCATGATAACATTATTCACCAGAATGCCTCGATATATATTAAAGATGGAGTCCACATGAATAACTTTGGCAATGACATATTGTTAGAGGATATTATGAACTGTTTGTCTACTGTGTTAGAGACACCATTGCAGAAATGGGAGGAGTTGTCATGCCTCATGATAACATTATTCACCAGAATGCCTCGATATATATTAAAGATGGAGTCCACATGAATAACTTTGGCAATGACATATTGTTAGAGGATATTATGAACTGTTTGTCTACTGTGTTAGAGACACCATTAAACAGAGAATCTGAAGATGAAGTGATGCAGTCAGATGAGGTCATTCTAACAGGAGCAGACCTAGATGTGTGTTACCCTCTGCCATCGAGTAAAGAAAATAGTGGAAAGCTGGAAGACAGTTTATGTCACACTGGAAAAATGGATGATTTTGAAATTGAATTCAAATTAAGTGAATAAGAATTGTACAATGATACTGAATTTAAGAACTAGACTAAGTCAAATTTGTCATGAAAAAGACTGAAAGGTTGTGTTAATTTCTTATTTCAGTTTGTTAAAATTTGTTATTAAAATTTGTTTTGTTCAGAAAGATTTTATTTACATTTGGACAGAAATATTTCATATTCAGGAACATGAAATGAAAACTTTGGTTAGATGGGCCTTAGCTATCGAGACTGCTCCACTTTACTGAAACTCTCACACTTTCATCATCAGCCTACATCCTTCCCCTGACTTTTAACTCAAAGATGTAAACATTGGATAGGACTTTTGACAGACTACAAACTGATTCAATTTGAAGTCCTATGTATTGTTTGACCTACTTTTTAAAAACTTTAACCTTGACCATTACTTTTGAACATTTTGTGCTAAGGATTTATACATGTACATGCAATACTTCACATGTGTATATCTTACGGCAAGACCATCCGCTGGGTACTTATAGTTTGACCCTTTGACCTTAACGTTTGACCCACAATGAAAAACATCAATTTTGACCATTACTTTAAAATGATTAGTGCTTTGGCATTCATATTTCAAAGGCTTATGCATTCTTTTGGTAACAACATGTTTCATCCCTTGATCTTGAAGTTTGAGATGCATTTGGGAAACTTCAACATTTGTCAAAAGCTGTCATATTGTTACATCAGTGTTTCACAATAAATGGTGTTTTGCAGTAATATGCCCTTTACTTCTGAATCAATGAGTTTAGAAGCTTGTCTGTCTCCAAGGCTGTATTTGACCTGTAGGTTTCTCAAGGTCATGTTTAAGCTTCCATGATCTGTGTCCTTCTTATTTTACAGGGAGGGGGATTCAAAATATTATGGCCATAAAATATTGAGTCCCCCCATCTTATTAAATTTACAGGGAGGGGGGTTCAAAATATTATGGCCATGAAATATTGAGTCCCCTGCCCTTTTAGAGTTTACATGGAGGGGGTTCAAAATATTATGACCATAAAATATTGAGCCCCCCTGTCCTTTTATGTTACAGGGATAGGGGTTCAAAATATTATGGTCATAAAATATCGTGTCCCCCCTACCCTATTAACTTTACAGGGAGGGGGGTTCAAAATATTATTGCCATAAAATATCGAGTCCCCCTGTCCTTCTTATTTTACAGGGAGGGGGGTTTAAAATATTATGGCCATAAAATAATGAGTCCCCTTGCCCTATTAATTCATAAGGGAGGGGGTTCAAAAATATTATGGCCATAAAATATTGAACCCCCATGCCCTTTTATGTTAAGAGGGAAGGGGGTTCAAAATATTATGGCCATAAAATATTGGGTCCCCCTGCCCTATTAATTTATCAAGGAGGGGGTTCAAAATATTATGGCCATAAAATATTGAGTCCCCCTGCCCTATTAATTCATCAAGGAGGGGGTTCAAAATATTATGGCCATAATATATTGAACCCCCATGTCCATCTATGTTAAGAAGGAGGGGGGTTCAAAATATTATGGCCATAAAATATTGAGTCCCCCTGCCCTTTTAACTTTACATGGAGGGGGGTTCAAAATATTATGGCCATAAAATATTGAGCCCCCCTGTCCTTATTTTACAGGGAGGGGGTGGGGGTCAAAATATTATGGTCATAAAATATTGAGTCCCCTCGCCTATTTTATTTAAAAGAGAGGGGGGTTCAAAATATTATGGCCATAAAATATCGAGCCCCCTGTCCATTTAATTTTACAGGGATGGGGGTTCAAAATATGATGGTTATAAATTATTCAGTCACCCTATTGAATTGCTCTGAAAAGGCAGTGATGATAAAATATGCCTGCAAATAATCTAAAATCTTTCTCCCAGTTATACATTTCCACTACTTGAGAGTAGGGTATCTTTATAATAAAACTTATTTTTTTCACATTCGTGAAATTCTTAAAGAATCGAGGGTATGATAATATTATCATAAATTGAAGTGTACAATTGTTACCAAGGAAATTTTAAAAAAATATTTATTTTTTTTTACTATTATACCCACAATATTCTACATCAATTAACTATAAATATACACATGTATCATGTCAGATAGAAAATACAGATACATTTATTTCTGTGTCTTTCATTGAATTCCATAAGGTATTTCTTCATTTTAGTTTAAATTGTATGTACATGTAATTTACAATTTGATATTAAAGGAAAAATTAAGGAGCAATATGCTACTGAATAAGAAAGGTATCTCTCTGTTGAGGAGGTAACAGGGGTGTAGCACCTGTGTATTGTGTGTACACAGGGAGGTGTCATAGGAGGTCAACAATCCCCACTGTCTTGTTGCTTCCCCTTTGTGGTTTCTATGGTGTCTTCCCACTTAGCCAACATTTTGAAAAAATACAGGTAAAACACAGGTAAATCTGTGTTGGCTAAGTGGGAATGGGGTACAGGTGGAGAACAAAAGAAATTAATTACAGGTAGATTATAGTCTGTTTTAGCCGCTGCATTTCATTTCCGGAAATATGCATAGCATTTCCGACATTTTTTGTTTTCATTTCCGACATTTTTTGTTTTCATTTCTGACATAATTTTTTTTTCATTTCCGGAATTTACCTGTGCAGCAATTCAATGTTTTCTAAGTCAAAGAAAATGGAATTTTAAAAGTATTTACCAAAATACATGTATTAATAAAAGATAATAAAAAAATGTATACATATACACATACATGTAGCACTAAGTCTAGATAAAAGTGTCCAATGAGCATAAAAATTTTTCACCGCATTTTATGTGCACTAAATTAAATGTCAGTGACAGCACCATACTAATGTCCAATTAACTGATAGATTTAAAATCATTGGATTTCAATGATTTATTTATGATTTATTCCTTTCAATTTTTCATAAGTAAAGTTATCAAATCTGTTACTATAAGTATACTACATATGTATTTGAAAAATGTCGGAAATGAAAACAAAAAAATGTCGGAAATGAAAAGTTGATAATTACCCAAAATTCCGGAAATGAAATGCAGCCGTTTTAGCTACCTGCTGAATAAATAGTATATAATTCTTATTAGGATAATATAAAATATTTAGTTGTTTTTTCTTCATAAATATCAAATTGTTCATATAAAAATATTAAATAATGTTTTTGTTTTTTTTAATTAAAACCATGATTTTTAAAAAATATTTCATTATTGTTAAAACTATTTTAAATGTCTTCTTATTTCAAATATAAAATGAACAAGAAATTCTCTTTCTCTAAAGAATTACATTTAATTATACTTGAACATTGGTGTAAACCTAAAATGATAAATGCGTACATTGAATTTTTTTATCTGGAAATATAAATATGAAAACTAAGTTAATTTATTTTTAGATATCCATGCATATGTACTGCTATACTTCAAATATAAACTTCAAGAACTATTGTTTTCATTCTTGAAATATAATTATGAAAACTAACTTTAAATTTATTTTTTTAGAGATACATTTACCATGTTTACTACTATATTTCAAATATAAGGCGAGAGAAATTATAATTTTTGTTTTATGGATCCGCCGACCCGATTTTTCCGATTTCAAGAAAAACACTTGTGTAAAGTAATAATATTTTATTATGAGTTTTTTTTCACATCTCACAGCAATAATAAGACATAAATAAAGATTTTTTTTTTTTGATAGTGATTTTCTTTAATGGAAAGTCCAGAAAACAATTAAGATCTCAAAGTTTGCAAGCTTTTGATTCTGTAAGATATTGATAATAATTATGCTGATATAGTTTAGATTCTTTAAAAAAAACATTCAATTATAATCATTTATAAAATAATTATATACTTAACTTGTGTATCGGTAATGTTAGGTACAAGGACTTATACTAGTATAAACACAACCTTTTTTGATGATTATGCATAATAATTTCTTCAAAGAGTCTTAATTGTTTTATATATTTTCTAATAAATATATGTTGTGTTGTCAAAAAAATGTATTTGTTTCTATTTTTTTCTAAGTAAATGATATTAATATTTTATTTATAGATTTAAATTAATTACTTTTTAGCTCACCTGAGCCAAAGGCTCAAGTGAGCTTTTCTGATCACAATTTGTCCGTTGTCTGTCGTCGTTGTCGTCGTCGTCGTAGTCGTCGTTGTCGTCGGCGTCGTTGTTGTAAACTTTTCACATTTTCATCTTCTTCTGAAGAACCACTGGGCCAATTTCAACCAAACTTGCCACAAAGTATCCTTAGGTGAAGGGGATTCAGATTTGTTCAAATGAAGGCTCATGCCCTCTTTCAAGGGGAGATAATTAGGAATTAGTGAAAAATTAATGGTGTATTTTTAAAATCTTCTTCTCAAGAACAACTGTGCCAGGAAAGATGACACTTATGGGGAAACATCCTTAGGTAGTGTAGATTCAAGTTTGTTCAAATCTTGACCCCCAGGGGTAGGGCGGGGCCAAAATGGCCGACCAAAATTTTACATAGAAATATATAGGAAATTTCTTAAAAAATCTTCTCCTTAAGAACAACAAAGCCGTAATTGATCATATTTATATGGAAGCATCCTCAGGTAGTGTAGATTCAAATTTATTCAAATCATGACCCCCATGGGTAGGGCAGAGCCAAAATGGCCGACCAAAGTTTTACATAGAAATATATAGGAAAATTCTTTAAAATCTTCTTCTCAAGAATAGCAAAGTCATAATTGATCATATTTATATGGAAGCATCCTCAGGTAGTGTAGATTCAAGTTTGTTCAAATCATGACCCCCAGGGGTAAAGCAGGGCCAAAATGGCCGAGCAAATATTACATAGAAATATATAGGAAAATTCTTTAAAAATCTTCTTCTCAAGAATAGCAAAGCCATAATTGATCATATTTATATGGAAGCATCCTCAGGTAGTGTAGATTCAAGTTTGTTCAAATCATGACCCCCAGGGGTAGGCCAAAATGGCCGACTTAAGTTTTACATAGAAATGTATAGGAAAATTCTTTTAAATTCTTCTTCTCAAGAATAGCGAAGCCATGATTGGTCATGGAACTACTTTTGGATTTAAGCTTTTCAAGTATAAACCAATTCCGCTTTTTCCTAGCCACAGTGCTCAGGTGAGCGATGTGGCCCATGGGCCTCTTGTTTGAATTAATTCTCTGGTTAAATTTTGCTACTTTTTTTACATTAAAAAATTATTGAACTTTAATTTTTTTCTTTAATTTAGGCTGTTTAAAATTAAAACTATGTTTGCATGATTGAAAGTAAATGTGTCAGGGGAAATGTTACTGATGAAAGATCAGGTAAATTACCCTGCAGGTGTCAGAAGAAATGTTACTGATGAAGGATCAGGTAAATTACCCTGCAGGTGTCAGAAGAAATGTTACTGATGAAAGATCAGGTAAATTACCCTGCAGGTGTCAGAAGAAATGTTACTGATGAAGGATCAGGTAAATTACCCTGCAGGTGTCTCGGGGAAATGCTACTGATGACGGATCATGTAAATTACCCTGAAGGTGTCTGGGGAAATGTCACTAATGAAGGATCAGGTAAATTTCACTGCCTTTGTCTGGGGAAATATTACTGATGAAGGATCAGGAAAATTATCTGAGCATGCTATTGGAATCATATACACTGTTTATAGTTGACATCAACACACCTCTTAGGATTAAAGTACTTGCAAGCCTGTATGTGTTTGTGAGATATAATGGGAAATACAATTTTTGTTGTAGGTATTGAGATGTTCGAACATAGCTGTTGTCAAGGTAACAGAAATCACAGAATTGATACAGAGAGCCCTGGAACACGACAGAGAAGCAAGGTCAGATAACTCTATAGGTGTCAGTGTCACTAATGTAGGTTAAAAAAACTAGTTCACTTAGGTTAAAAAGAAGAATTTTAAAAGGATAATATATTATGTACTTGAATTTGTCCAGCAAGTAAGGGTTTGATTAAATAATCAAAAGTTGTCTCAAACACTCTTAAAGAAAGTAAAGTACTGATCTGAATTCAAACAATTAACATATTTTCCCTTTTCTGTTTTATGATCATGTTAGAAGTCTAAGAGACAGGGTTTTAACCCTCCATTATTAAAATACATCTAAGGCTTCTCTATGGTTTCAGACTGAAGGGAGATAAATTTGGTTTTGTGGAGTCTGAGCCTTTATCTTCATATTTACGACATCTAATGCTTCTTTATTGTTTCAGACTGAGGGGAGATAAATTTGGTTTTGCTGAGTCTGAGCCCGAGGAGAGTATACTGACCAATCACAGGGAACCAGAGGAAATTCAAACTACTGAGGCCCAGATAAATGGAGAGTCGGGTGATGAGATGGACATGAATGGAGACGTGTATCCTTTACTGAGAACAATTACATGATTGTAGTTTTATCTATTAACAATTATTTGTTAGTAGTTAGAAATGTTTTTGTTGTATTGCAAAGTTGCATGTGTCAATTTATAAATTTAATAAACAGGTTTTTGTTGTAATATTTATATCCTAAGGTAAAAAACTAACATGTACAAGAGGGAAGTTGAATCTCGGTCTATGTTCTCTTCAAAATAATATTCAGGTGGTAATCATGGTAAATTTTAGAACTAGTGTTTGGGGGAAACAAACTGATAATGTCTGTTAAATGTACCAAGGAAAAAAAGGAAATTGAAATTCATTTTTTTAATTGATTAATTTGAGGAACATGGAAGTAGAAAATTCAAGCATTTAGGCAATATGAAGCTATCGGATACTAAGATTTGATCACAATCGTTAATCAGAGCAATAGAAATTTGCTGTTGGGTCTATAAATACACCAAGCCCTATAGCAGTTTTTCCCTGGGGTCAACAGCCCTATAGCAGTTTTTCCCTGGGGTCAACATATGGATTATATATTGACTATTATAGCTGTATATATGCAGAGACTTGCATTACTATTTATGGTCTTTGATGTGTACTGTAGTTTAGTTTGTGCGTTTTGTACAAAGGCCTACTCTAGAAATATATGGTCTAAGGAAATTGAGCACACATAGGGAAAACAGTTCTGGATTTGACTGACTGAAAGCGTGTCCTAGAATTCCAGATTTATTCACTGTCATGCTTCCTGCTATTGAGTTCAATACATAACATATACACTGGCAGTGACTTGGCACAAACTGGCTGTAATGAATTCAATAAATGAAAATAAGTCTTTTTATTGATTATTCAACACACTCCGTAAATCATTGATACTCATAGATGATTTCAAATGGTTCACAAAAATTTGGACAATGTTTTGAAATATTAATTGAATTGTAACACACTGATCATTCTGATTGTCTTTATTAATATAACATATTTTGATATTGTTAAAAAAAGAGTACCTGTATTGGATGTTAGAATGGCATAGTGTCAAAGCATAATGTAAGTTTAATTGTAAAAACGCCAACTTATTATTTTAACCAGTAGTAAGGGAATGGATGTTATTAATATTATGCCTGCTATTGTGTCCTGATTAGGTCAGTGTTGGATTATGCTTAGTTATGATGGAGAAAAATTGGGCTGGTTTGACCAGAGACTATAGCTCTTTAAGAGATCAAGATCATCAATTAATAATGGAAGTTTTAGCTATCAACATGATCAAGAGTTGTGTGTAATGTAGACTGTTGCTTGTCTCCTCAATGTCTCAGGTGCATAGCTCACTGAGTAGTCATATTGCACAGTCTCTGTCCGACTCAAGTCTGACCATATCTCTCTCTGGTTAGGTTGTTCCCTTATGTTTAGAGTTTATATCTCGCTTCACTTTTGTAGACCTTTGATACTACATGTTTTAAAAGTACCAGACAGGTAACTCCCTGCGTTGAACTTTGATGCATTATACTCCTATACAGACTCTACCTTGCCCTTCCATTCAAATTTATTCAAATTTGTTGAGACCGTCACATGTCTCAATACTTCTTAATCATTGTCTCAGGTCCATATCTCACTTGACAAGTATTCCCATTTGACAGAGACAGTGGTATACCCCCACCTGCTACTGCCTTCACAGAGACAGTTGTATTGATTCTCAGAGAAATTAAGCACAGGAATAGTGGTGCAAATTATCAGTAGTTATTGATCCGCTGGGCTAATGTGGAAGCTGTTATTGACATGAAGGCCGGAAAAAAGCTTTGTCTTTTTCTACCAAACTCTCCTCCCACTTGCTTATAATTAATGGAGCCTGCTTTCTTTTTGAACTTTGTAAATAAAACTTGTTATGACATGAGTATTGATTGATTTCTCTCTAAATATTGCCATCCCAGTCTCATGTTGGCTGCAGCCCAGGTTAAATCAGACATTGAGGAATGCAATGTCATTATATTCCATATGGACGTAGAGTAAAACGATTCTAATTACTGTGAGTCTAGGTGGAAAGGCTCTACAGCAAAAACCTTCAGCTGACAAACAGACAGACAATGTTAGAGGACTGTGTTGAAATGGACTGATGTCTGTCTGTTGTAGTCTCTCACTAAATTAATCCGATATTGATCATTTGCGGAATATTCCTGTGGAATTCCAGTTTTAGGTCAGGCTTTAAGCTTTGTTATGTGTTAATGGTCAGTGCACGATGATGGATCTTTTTATGAAATGTTGGAATTCTGTGAACATGAATGTCAGTATGTGATGTTTCTTGATGCAGTGGTTGAGAGGAATTAGGAGTCCCTGAATCCTGACTGAGTTATAACCATGACTTCTGTAGACCTGCATCTCCAGGGGATATTGAGACGTAAGCTGGAAAAAAAATCATTTGAAAATTGCTCTCTACACTCTTTGTAGTTTATTTGCTTGTATTCAATTCGGACTTATTTTTTGTTGCATGAAAAAAGGTTGGGGGTGGGTAGGCCCGAAGTAGATAAAATACAGAGATATTCACTGACAGTAGGATTAATTAAGAACAACCCAAAAATTCTTAGCTCTGAATTTTTAAATTTAGTAATAAACACAGCTTTATAATGACACATCTTGACAATTTCTTCTGTAAATTCTATACGTTGGAAGGAAACGTAATCTCACTCCTTAGAAGGGAAGAGGAAGGATTTACTTTAAGTACAACACTTGTATTAACTAATGTAATTTAATGCAATAGTTCTGGAATTCTCATTTTTTTTTCATGTAGGTATAAGTACTGTATATATATAATTTCAAACACTTCTAATTTATAAACATACATTGTACGTGTATCTAATACCTTCCATGTGATACAGTGGATGCTCACAATAGAATACAAATTGATTTCTTTCATGTTATGTATACATGGGGTAATTTACCTGATCTTTCATCAGTAACATTTCCCCAGACACCTGCAGGGTACAGATTTCCCTGTGTTTGTTCATCCCTATCACCATCTTCCCATCCATGACTTTTTCCTCTTTGTCGGTTGGATCCACCAACAAAAATTTCCTGAATGTAATTTAAAAAGCACTGAAGAGGGAAGTTAAATAAAATATACATGTACATCAATTAGTCTTTAAAAAATGTAACAAATTTCCATATATCTTTTACAGAGATTATTCACATGGCTGAACTTCAATGGTTGCTTTAAATTAAAATGCATCTGAACCAGAAAATATAAAGCATGAATAAAACAACTGTAGCAAAGTATACAGTACTCTTAAGGAATACATTTGATCTTCTCCATCTAAAATAGGATGGCATTATTTAAGAATGTATAAACATGTATCTTACCCTTGCTCATAGAAGGAAAATGTGACACAGATGGGCATGTGATGGACACTGAGAGGTAGAGGGTCTTTTTCATCACTGGGATGCTGTATAGCAAAGATAAAACAATGATATAACTCGGGATAAGATACATTCTAATTTCTAAATTCATTAGTTGTATGACAGAAATAAAGAATATGTAATCAACATCTTTCCTGATGACAAAATACCTACAGTGTATTTGGTACATGTACAAATTTGGTGAGATTTTCCCCCAAAATGGTAAAAGTAAAATTATATCCTTAGACCATTTTTTCATTAATTTTGTGAACTATTTTTTAAAAATTGACTTTCATTTCATAGGACACAGTGATTTAACAGGAAGCCAATGGGCCACATCGCTCACCTGAGTAACTTTGGTGATGCCGTTCTTTACCAGATTTCCTCCCTTGAAATACCTA
This sequence comes from Saccostrea glomerata, assembly GCA_003671525.1. Classification (NCBI taxonomy): domain Eukaryota; kingdom Metazoa; phylum Mollusca; class Bivalvia; order Ostreida; family Ostreidae; genus Saccostrea; species Saccostrea glomerata. The sequence goes on from PRKT01000491.1 coordinate 323,000, forward strand.
TTGTGGCCTCGCCGTACCCATCCCCCAATTTTTACAATTTAGAATCTTCACTTTTTTACATAAGGCTTTTACATAAGTTTCAGCTTTTCTGGCCCAGTTGTTCTTGAGAAGAAGATTTTTAAAGTTTTTTCCTATATATTTCTATGTAAAACTTGGATTACCTATAATGCTCCGCCCAACCCCGAGAGGTCATGAATTTTAAAAATTTAGTAATTACACTACCTCAGGATGCTTCCACATAAGTTTCAGCTTTTCTGGCCCAGTGGTTCTTGAGAAGAAGATTTTAAAAGTTTTTTTCCTTTATATTTCTATGTAAAACTTTGATTCCTTATTGTGGGCCCGCCCAACCCCCGGGGGGCCATTATTTTTACAATTTAGAGTCTACACTACCCAAGGAAGCTTCCACATAAGTTTCAGCTTTTCTGGCCCAGTGGTTCTTGAGAAGAAGATTTTTTAATGACCCCACCCTATTTTTGTCTTTTCTTGATTATCTCCCCTTGTGAAGGGACTTGGCCCTTTATTTAAACAATTTAAACCCTCCTTTACCCAAGGATGCTTTGTACAAAGCTTAGTTAAAATTGGCCCAGCGGTTCGTGGGAAGAAGTCGAAAATGTGAAAAGTTTACAGAAGGACGGACAGACAGACAGCTGGACAGCTAGATGGACGGACAAAATGTGATCAGAAAAACTCACTTGAGCCTTTGGCTCAGGTGAGCTAAAAAGCAAAGGAAAAGCTATGGAGTCACTCACCACAATGATTTCATTTCCATCAACTGTGACATCTGGTCGTCTGTAAATTTAGGTACATGTAGATGTGTTATAATCATTTCCATTCTTTATCATTAACAAGTTGAATATATACATGTAGAGTAAAAAAAACATGGTAAAATTATCTCAAAACTTGTGTTACTGTAGATTCCTTATTTTTCGCGAGTACTTATTATCACGAATGGGCTCTACAACATAAAATCTCAAGAATAATAATTTGCTATTCTACATAGATTTCAGCACCATAAAAATAAAGGCGAGTACTTTTATTTTGCGTGTGGTGCTCCTCGCGAAATTACGTGATAATTAATTCCAAGCATATACCCGGTATTAAGGAATCTACAGTACTGGGAAAAGGTATACAGAGCTATAGTAAAATTTCCCTAAACTTCCTTCAGCATTTTTGTAAAATTTTTGCCAGATTAAGTAGGGTTTATACAGTCAAACTTGTCTTAGCGGCCACCCAAAATCAACGGCCACTTGCGGTCAGAGGCCACTTTCAGTTCCCCCCGACGATTTTTCCTATATATTTTAACTGGAATAAACGGCCACCTGTGTAACGCGGCCAGCGGCCACCCAAATCCTCCCCCCAATAGCCTTATTGACACTGTAATAGGCGGCCATTTCGTCACTTGTTGCGGACTTATCACATCTTTTAAACGCATTGGCTTGGGTAATTATATCTTCGATAGTAAATTTAACCTATTAATGCTATTAAAAAATTTGCTTTAAGATACGCTCAACTCTGTTTGTGTTTATGAAAAAAAAATATTTGTCCTGTTAGATCAATTTGTAATTATTTTTCAAGATCGCCGATTGAAAAATTAAAAGAATTTAATTCCAATTGATACTTTCCTCTAGCTAAAGAAATTCACACCTTTTAGATTTTGATTCCTTGAGAAGCCCTAATTGTTACTCTTGTGAAAACAAAGTGCTTCATGTGCCATGATTATCTCGTGAATTTCACTATCAAGAGACTATCGATAGGGATTAGTTACGCTCTACTGAACGTGACACCTGTGTTTTGGAATGATTTTCAACTCCGTAAATACATCTCTCTGGTCAACTGTTAATTTTATTTGTGTGTCTGTGTATGTTACATAGAAATTCTGACAGCTTTATTAAGAATATAATTAACCAGACTTTAAAAACATTAGCAAATAAGTTAATTACCGATTAAATAAGTTGGCGGGGGGTGGGGTTCACACTGCTGACCACTTTATTAACATATGAAAGTGAACATACTCTTACTTGAATTTCTGTGCTTTATTTTATTTACCATGAAACTGTATTTTTGTGCATTTTTTTTTTCTTTATAAAAAAAGGATAATAGTCAAGCACTGTATATGTATTAATTTAAATGAAAATTAAAAGAATTTCAATGTAACAAAAGCACACTGATGAATGCAAGGTTTTTAACTATAATTAATATGTAGGAACAGAAACATGCACAAAACCTTTAACATTTCGAATTCTTTAATATTCTTTTGAAATGAGCTTGAATTGTACAGTTATATATACATAAAACGCTTTTTTGAAATTAACCTGTTTAATTATGATTAATTAATTTTACTGTAGTGCTTAATGTTGTTTATATATTGACCCAATGTCCTTTTCAAGGGCAAACTGGAATAAAAGGCCACCTGTCTTAAGTGGCCAGTTTCCATACTTCCCAAAGGTGGCCTCTTAAAACAAGTTTGACTGTATGTGTCAATATATTACTGTAGTGTAATACACTACTTTTATGACAATAAAAATGACTTATTTCAAACATTCTCAATAAATAAAGTAATGAAGAAATTAAAGGTCAACTGTAAGTATTACAAATGTTGAGACATGATGATTAAACAGAAAATTTAGGCAGGAATGAAAAATAGTTAAGATCTTATTTTAAAAAATATATGTTAACATCTTGTGATTAAGGAGGACCTTCTATGAGAGATGCACTCTGGAAATTTAAAGGCCAACTGTATGTGTTAAATATATGAGATATGAGCTTTTGTTAAACAATATAAAGAGGGGTGCATAAAATATCTATATAGGAATGATCATTGATGAATACTTGAGCTCTAATGTTAGTGAACATATGGTTACATCTTGTGATAAAAGAGGACATTCTAGGACAGGAAGGCAGCTACTTGACATAAAACAGAAAATAAAAGCTGATCTTAAAAATGTAGCCACATGTACTTCTAACAGATTACCACTGCTAAGTACAACAGAAGATCACAACGTCTAACCTTTTGATTAAAATGTTTGGTTTCCAAACTTTCCATAAAGAGAAGTATGGATATTTATATACTGGCTGTCTCAATCACTTCTGATACTTATGTACATATGTAATGTCATTGAAAAACTCTGAAGTACTATAATTATTGTGAAGTAAGGCACTCTAAATCACATGTATGTATGGCTGTACATGTAATACCATAAAAACAAACCTGAAGTGTGCCAGCGCAGATATAGCCGCTATACTGCTACAATCCACGATATTTCCATCATGATTCATCACATTTACATCAACGCGAATTTGCCAGACCTAAAAAGGTTGAGCTTTGTTTTATTTAAACCAATTTGAGTATCCAGATCAATGCTATTATCTTTCCATAGGGATGTTCGATATTTTGTAATTTTTAATTCAGAATAGATCAGCCATGAGATTTGTTTTTCCCTCTTTTAGTAATAGTCTAAGAATCTTCTTTAAAATAAGAAAACATTGATTTCACAACTTAATTAATTAAAGGAAATGTTTTTGAAACTAAAATATCATCTGCACATATAGTACATATTCTAATCATCAAACCTTTTCCCCAGATATAATACAAAGAGATTCTGTGTCAACACATCGGGACTCTCTCAGGCAGCGCTCCAACAGTCTGTTAATTTCTACACCCAACTCAGACATCCTGAAAGAATGTCCATATTTTGTGACAAATACATACTATGTCTACTGGTAACTGAAATCATTTGTTGACAAAATGTTAAAGAGATACATCTCTGCAGGCATTTCCCCAGACCAGAAATTCCAAATCAAAAAATAATTTAAAGAGTTATATGTAAAAGACCTAAAGCTTTCAACTGATTAAAAATATAATTCTATTTCAGGAGTGTAGTCAATAACAACTGGTGAGAAACAAATCTAAATCTTAGAAATAGAATCAGTTGCCAGTTCTAACAAACCTTCCCACTTCAAAGGCTGGCGAGGCCATGGGGGACAACTCCACATTTACAAACAAGATTCCATCTGATGGCCGAACTGCTCTCGGGGATACTATTTCACATGACACTTGAGCCAGAACTCTGAAAGACATTCACAAACAATTATAAAATATACTGTATAATACCATTGTAACTTAATTAATTCTAATAATATAAGAATACTAAAGACTTTTATGATCATACAAATATGAAAAAAAAATCAAAATAAATATGATTATGACTTTGTAAGCCCTGGTGCTTCTTTACCCTGATTATATAGAGCTGAAACAATACTTTCTTTCCATGATGGGATACCTATCACACTGCTTGTGTCACAATTCAATTTTTTCAAAATAATACATTTAATTGATTTTTTAAAAAATTCTGAAAATTTCTACTTTCATTTTTCAATTGTTTTGTACTGAACGTATACCCTTTTTGTAACCTAAAGGATAAAAAGATGTACTCTAGTTACAAATGTATGACCTTAAATCCTTGTACCGATTTCTTGCCACATGTAATTTTTTTGGGATTCATTCAATTAATAATAACTTACACAGTTTTTCCAAGGTTTACTTTACAGCAGCCTCGGTCTGCTCCAAATGTAATTTTAATTTTTCTGTAATCATAAGGTTGTCTCCCATCCAATCTCTACAGAACATGGACAAATCATTACATCTACCTTTTGTCTCAGAACGATAGTAAGAATTGAAAATTTTGCTCCAAAAAGTTGTTTCATTAGAAGTAATTTTTCATGTTGAATGATTGAAGATTTTTAACACTCACAGTGTCAGCTATTCATACCTTTTTATCGCTTAGAGCTTTGATTATAAAAAGCCTTTCACAGGCTGATAATGGCGTGTCTCTCATTTTACTAATATCAAAAAATCTGTTTATGTCCGACAGTCGTCTAAATACAAATCATTTCAAACGCAGTCACAGTGATCATACACAGTAACATGTGTTGATCTTCTCAAATTCAACTTCCGGTTGATTTGTGCGTCTCCCTTGTCAGAAGAGTTAGTCACAGTTATAGAAGATGCCGACGGACCACTGAAGGGATGTGTGACAGATAATGGCTGAAAAAAGCCAGGATTTTACTGACTTTGGGAGCAGAATTGAAGGTATTTGTTTGTATTTACTTCGATTTTTGGTATGAAGAGAGATCCATCCTGGTAAAAATGAGTCAATCGTTCCACTCCCAGTAGACAAGAATGCATCAGATTTTCGTCCGATTCATCGGGATTTTCAGTCCCTCGCGTATTCCTTCTTAGATATGATATTCCCTTTTATAAATTATGTTCTTAATAATTTATCATCTTAAATTAAGATGGATTAAGTTTTTTAAGAATTGGTTTTTGTGCTCGGTATAGTTTTGATATTTTTTTTTAAATAAAAATTAAAAACGTCTTTAAAATGCACACATTTCTACATTTTATGACTACTGTACCTTTATGCATATTCAAAATAACATTTCATGATTATTTTTACTGACTACAGACATGCATATAATGATTTACCTATATTTTTGTTTTTCATCAGTTTATATTAATTATACATGTAACTTGTAAGCTGATGATTATGTGCTATGTAAATGTAGCGAAAGTTCAAACCATTGAATTATCAGAAAAAGATAAAGAGGTAAAGCCACGAACCATCATATTAGGCCCTGTGTTTTTCACGAAAATCGAGTTTCTATTCATGGCCGGTGTTACACGTTAATTATTAGAGGACAACATACTTCTTTTCCTTGCGTAACTCATTTCATTAAATAATGCGCTGTTAGGCACGTGCGATGGTTTGAAGATGCGACGGTTTCATAAAAACGTTAAAAAATGCCGATTTTTAGACAGATTTTCCCAAAATTAAGTGTGGCCACAGTAAAGAACATCTTTCAAACTTACCATATTTATAGATATTGCTGATACGAATCTACACGCTTAATATAATCGTTGTTCATACGTGTGGCCAATATGAAATATGCCTTTACATTTAAATTTTGATGTCGCAAAGATTCACCAGTTTTGTTAAACATTCGTTAATATTTGGTTTATATAA
>PRKT01000491.1:329667-367640 GCA_003671525.1 Saccostrea glomerata
ATTGGATGTTAGAATGGCATAGTGTCAAAGCATAATGTAAGTTTAATTGTAAAAACGCCAACTTATTATTTTAACCAGTAGTAAGGGAATGGATGTTATTAATATTATGCCTGCTATTGTGTCCTGATTAGGTCAGTGTTGGATTATGCTTAGTTATAATGGAGAAAAATTGGGCTGGTTTGACCAGAGACTATAGCTCTTTAAGAGATCAAGATCATCAATTAATAATGGAAGTTTTAGCTATCAACATGATCAAGAGTTGTGTGTAATGTAGACTGTTGCTTGTCTCCTCAATGTCTCAGGTGCATAGCTCACTGAGTAGTCATATTGCACAGTCTCTGTCCGACTCAAGTCTGACCATATCTCTCTCTGGTTAGGTTGTTCCCTTATGTTTAGAGTTTATATCTCGCTTCACTTTTGTAGACCTTTGATACTACATGTTTTAAAAGTACCAGACAGGTAACTCCCTGCGTTGAACTTTGATGCATTATACTCCTATACAGACTCTACCTTGCCCTTCCATTCAAATTTATTCAAATTTGTTGAGACAGTCACATGTCTCAATACTTCTTAATCATTGTCTCAGGTCCATATCTCACTTGACAAGTATTCCCATTTGACAGAGACAGTGGTATACCCCCACCTGCTACTGCCTTCACAGAGACAGTTGTATTGATTCTCAGAGAAATTAAGCACAGGAATAGTGGTGCAAATTATCAGTAGTTATTGATCCGCTGGGCTAATGTGGAAGCTGTTATTGACATGAAGGCCGGAAAAAAGCTTTGTCTTTTTCTACCAAACTCTCCTCCCACTTGCTTATAATTAATGGAGCCTGCTTTCTTTTTGAACTTTGTAAATAAAACTTGTTATGACATGAGTATTGATTGATTTCTCTCTAAATATTGCCATCCCAGTCTCATGTTGGCTGCAGCCCAGGTTAAATCAGACATTGAGGAATGCAATGTCATTATATTCCATATGGACGTAGAGTAAAACGATTCTAATTACTGTGAGTCTAGGTGGAAAGGCTCTACAGCAAAAACCTTCAGCTGACAAACAGACAGACAATGTTAGAGGACTGTGTTGAAATGGACTGATGTCTGTCTGTTGTAGTCTCTCACTAAATTAATCCGATATTGATCATTTGCGGAATATTCCTGTGGAATTCCAGTTTTAGGTCAGGCTTTAAGCTTTGTTATGTGTTAATGGTCAGTGCACGATGATGGATCTTTTTATGAAATGTTGGAATTCTGTGAACATGAATGTCAGTATGTGATGTTTCTTGATGCAGTGGTTGAGAGGAATTAGGAGTCCCTGAATCCTGACTGAGTTATAACCATGACTTCTGTAGACCTGCATCTCCAGGGGATATTGAGACGTAAGCTGGAAAAAAAATCATTTGAAAATTGCTCTCTACACTCTTTGTAGTTTATTTACTTGTATTCAATTCGGACTTATTTTTTGTTGCATGAAAAAAGGTTGGGGGTGGGTAGGCCCGAAGTAGATAAAATACAGAGATATTCACTGACAGTAGGATTAATTAAGAACAACCCAAAAATTCTTAGCTCTGAATTTTAAAATTTAGTAATAAACACAGCTTTATAATGACACATCTTGACAATTTCTTCTGTAAATTCTATACATTGGAAGGAAACGTAATCTCACTCCTTAGAAGGGAAGAGGAAGGATTTACTTTAAGTACAACACTTGTATTAACTAATGTTATTTAATGCAATGGTTCTGGAATTCTCTTTTTTTTTCATGTAGGTATAAGTACTGTATATATATAATTTCAAACACTTCTAATTTATAAACATACATTGTACGTGTATCTAATACCTTCCATGTGATACAGTGGATGCTCACAATAGAATACAAATTGATTTCTTTCATGTTATGTATACATTCTTTTTCTGTATTGTGTAGCATTGTGTAGAATAAGAAACTGGGGAATATCTGGTCTGTAATATATTGATAACCCCAGTATTGTGGTAAATTATTGATTGGATTGGATTATATAAATACTGGATTACATCTCCATCAGTTGCTATTATACTGCTCAGTTTGGGGGACTGGTAATTAATCCAGTGTAGGAACTCTACAGTAGGCATTGACCGGAAAAACTGCATGTGATCATTGTGATATACAAAGACTGCCATGTACAATTATTTACTGTAGCTACAGACCAATTATAGAACAAGGAACTCTTATGTGGATTAATTTACAGACCAAATATAGTCTGCCATGTACAGTCCTCTATTTATAACTGTTGACCAAATATAGAATTAATATAGAACTCATAGCTACAAAATATAGACTGTCGTTAGAATCCTCTATTTTTAGGTATTGACCAAATATAGAATTTCTTGTAGAACCCTTACTCTCTACATTCGTAGCCAGTGACTGAAATGTCATGTAGAATCTCTTATAATAGCATTCAAAATCTTTCAATGTAGCTATTGAATTAACATACACTGTCACATAGAGTCTTTAAAAGTATAATTGATTAAAATTCTGCTGCATAATCTGAGCCAGCCCAGGTATGAATTCCATTTCTTTTCCCTTGTCAATTTTCTGTCAGTTTCTTTGTCCAGTACCTGTGCATCTGAGATTGACACAACATAGGAAGATTAATCCCCCTTTATAGGTAAAAGTGTTACTAGACAAGCTGAGATGGGGTACAGGGCTTGTCATGTAGAGCCATTAACTATGACAACTCATTTAACACAGGGGGCACCTGCTCTCTGAAGGAAGATCATAGTGTGTTGTGAATACTGTGTTTATGTTACAGTACAAGTCTGTTGCAGTCTGATGTGATCAGCAGTGTGCTATAATGATTTCATTGACTGTCACTAGCTTCTGAAGACTAATCAAAGAATAAAAACAATAGATTACTAGTAACATGGAGATCTTACTGTACACAGAGAGAATCTGTTATTATTGATAAGAAAGTCTTTAGAGATATAAACAAGGTCACTCTTGGTCACAACTTTTACAAACTGTCTGTATGGTGTAAAGAGTATGTCATATGACAGGAGTTTATTGTCGTAACACAATATACAGAGTCCTTGTTAACTTGTTGTTTGTAGGTTTAATATTTTATTTTTTAAAGTCAACAATTCAATTTCGAGTCCTTTGTTAAAATAATAACAGATGTGTGTAGTAAGTAATTACTGCTAACATTAATGAGGTTGTGTCTGGGAGAATCGGTAAACTATTGATTCACCGAACTGTCATCCTGTTGATAAATACTGTTTTATGTACAAGGCGGACATAATGATCTATTTACATGTACAGACAGGTGACATTAAGGTATCCTCATACATAAATTATTTGTGGGAAAACTGGCCACCATGTGTGTGTGAGTGCATTGTAGTAAAACACAGATCTAGTATTTTTATATTGTAGCTATGTTTACTTGTAACAATATGATCATTGTTAATGTCAATAAAGTTCCCTAAAAACACACAACCCTGAGACATTCTCAAGGTGGGGCTTAGAACTGATGTCTAGGAAAAGGGATGTGGAATTTTTTTTTCTCTGCTGACAGAAAATTTTGACAATTATGATAATTGAATAAATATTATAAAACACCATGAACAAATCTCATAAATACCCAATTTTCCCTGTTAAGTTTTCTTGCCCTTCGAAGCCTAACTGTAGTAGCTTTGTCTTATTTTCTGAGAAGAAATCCATCCCTAATTTTTACCTTATCTTCTCAGAGTTTTCAAAGTCTATCAGATCTACATGCAAATCTGATTTAAAAAATCCAAAATGTGTTCAATAAAATTGACCATGCCATTAATCTGTGTGAGCAGAAAGAAAGTGAGGACACACAATTTCACCCACAAAAGTTTTGATGGATAGATTTAGAACAAATTTGAAATTTGACATAATTTCAATGAGTTTTAGGTTACCAAATACATGTTAAGTCTTTTTTGCTATTGACTAAGCATCCGGGCACTTATTAGTATTATTAATTTTTTTTACTTCTGGGGAGATTGTTTACATACATACAGGGTAATTATAATCAGCTGACAATCAGCTGATGCTAAGTGTTAAGCTTTCTGGAGTACCTGTATACTTGACAATCACTTAGGCTGCTCTTCTGACCTGATGTTGATATTTTCATTTACTTTATAGATAATTGTTTTACCCTCTATAAACACGATAAACAATTACATATTGTTCTGTAAGTGGGTGAAAAAGATCAAGATATAAGGATATAAAATCTTATTTATTGTTTATATTCCCTGTATTCTGCATTAATATTGGTCAGGATATGCTTCTTATATAGTGATTCATCAAAGCTTACATGTTTATGACATCAGGTCATGCCTCTCTCTGGCACTGTGAACAGGTGTTTTTTGTTAAGATTGAACAAGAAAGGAACACAACTTTCAGCAGATCCATATAAGAATAAAAAAAAACAAATTGAGTACTGTTAACCAACTTTTATTTGCGTGCGAGAAATATTCGCGAGTTTTGCGACCGACTTAAACTCGAGAATATTGATCGCCGCGAACCAATAATTTTGTTTAGTATTTGTAAGGAATGTTTCCTCTGTCACGAAAATAAATCGTCGCAGATTGATTTCAATTGGATGAATCGTGAATTAAAGAAGATACAAATAATAGTTGGTTTACACTATATGTTGATACTGGTTACTGTATGTTATAGTTGTTATTTTGATGTATGTTCATTTTGTATACAAATCCTAGTCTTTCGTTATTTTTTTTTACAAGTTTGACTTAAGTTTCCATCTTAAGCTATGTTCATATTAGTCGACTCGAGATGCTTTATACTTCCATCGCCCATCTTTGCCTATCCTGGAACATTGTGATCCACTTAAAATTGTTTCTCAATAAACAGGACACAATCTTGAAAATAGAAATACTAATTAATTTGAAATGATGTTTTAAATTTTTCTGATAAAGTTGGCGTGTTTCATAACATATCTATGATCTTTGATCATCAAAGCGTAATTATCATGATTATAATCAATTCATATGAGACTTGTGTTGATAATTTCCTTATGATAAAAATTATAAATAAAAGATGCCATCTATGGAATTTTATCTTTGTGTCAGTGCCAAATGTGAAAAAATAACAACTACTGCTGACTGAGATCAATTGAATAGACATGATTCTTGTAAATGTTGTAGAGAGAGACATATTTCTGTTTTTTGTAGAATATCACCCAATGAATGATGGCCTTGGATCGGAGACTACAGAAGAGGTGGAACCTCAGAAACAGAGAGTGATATACATCAATGCCCAACAGCCAGTCAAATACTGCTACAACAAAATCAGGTACTAGTCAAATACTGCTACAACAAGATAAGGTATAAGTCAAATAAAGTTACAACAGTAGACAAATACTGCCACAACAAAATCAGGTACTGGTCAAATACTGCTACAACAATTGACAAATACTGCTACAACAAAATCAGGGACTAGTCATATACTGCTACAACAATTGACAAATACTGCTACAACAAAATCAGGAACTAGTCAAATACTGCTTCAACAATAGACAAATACTGCTACAACAAAATCAAGTGCTAGTCAAATACTGCTACAACAATTGACAAATACTGCTACAACAAAATCAGGAACTAGTCAAATACTGCTACAACAAAATCAGGGACTAGTCAAATACTGCTACAACAAAATCAGGGACTACCGTAGTCAAATACTGCTACAACAAAATCATGTACTGGTCAAAAACTGCTACAACAAAATCAGAGAATAGTAATATACTTCTACAATAAAATCAGGTACTAGTCATATACTGCTACTAAAAATCAGGTACTGGTCAAATACTACAAGAACAATGGAAAATACTGCTACAACAAAATCAGAGACTAGTCAAATACTGCTATGTTGCAACCACTATTGAAATAATGACCACTTTTGAAATAATTATATCAATAGTGGTTGAGACTGCATTTCAATAGCAAACATAGTTAGTAACCACTATTGAAATACGACCACTATTAAAATAATTATATCAATAGTGGTTGAGAGTGTATTTCAATAACAAACATAGATAGTAACCACTATTGAAATACGACAACTATTGAGATAATTATATCAATAGTGGTTGAGAGTGCATTTCAATAGCAAACATAGTTAGTAACCACTATTGAAATACAACCACTATTGAAATAATTATATCAATAGTGGTTGAGAGTGTATTTCAATAACAAACATAGATAGTAACCACTATTGAAATACGACAACTATTGAAATAATTATATCAATAGTGGTTGAGAGTGCATTTCAATAGCAAACATAGTTAGTAACCACTATTGAAATACAACCACTATTGAAATAATTATATCAATAGTGGTTGAAAGTGTATTTCAATAATAATTATATCAATAGTGGTTGAAAGTGTATTTCAATAACAAGCATAGGTAATAAACATTATTGAAATACGACCACTATTGAATTATTTCAAAAGTGGGTGAGATTCATTTCAATAACAAACATAGATTGCAACCACTATTGAAATAATGTTCACTTTTGAAATAAAGATTTCAATATGGATTAAATTATGGTTTTAGTTTTGAAGTATTATCAGCAACTATCAAAATAATTATCTAAATCACTTTTGAAATTATAATGTCAATAACTATCAAAATCTTCATTTAAGGACAGATTATACAAACAAAATATGGATGCCTGGATTAGTATATATATTTTGGTCTGATTCCATTGAAAATGATGCAAATAATAAATTTCTAGAATATGAAGAAATTGTAAACCTTCTGATGTTCAAAATTTTGTCCCACTAAAACCATCATTATTGATTTATACACTTTAATTATTAATCTATATATTTTTCACCCCAAATCCAATTTTTGTGAAACTTTTCTTTCAATGCTGGTCGCATTCCATTAGTGTTTGAAACCCAAGGTTATCATAAATGAAATGCACAATCACCCACCATTGAAGTAATTATTTCAATAGTGGACGTATTTCAATAGTGGTTACTAACTCTGTTTGCTGTTGAAATGCACTCTCAACCACTATTGATATAATTATTTCAAGAGTGGTCATATATCAATAGTGGTTATCACTATGTTTGTTATTGAAATGCACTCTCAACCACTATTGATATAATTATTTCAATAGTGGTCGTTATTTCAATAGTGGTTGAAACACTGCTACAACAAAATCAGGTACTGGTCAAATACTATTCCAACAAAACCAGGTACTAGTCACATACTGCTACAACAAAATCAAGTGCTAGTCAAATACTGCTACAACAATTGACAAATACTGCTACAACAAAATCAGGAACTAGTCAAATACTGCTCCAACAATAGTCAAATACTGCTACAACAATAGTCAAATACTGTTAAAACAAAGTCAAATACTGGTACTACACAACAAAATCAGGTACTAGTCACATACTGCTATAACAAAACCAGGTATTAGTCAAATAGTGCTACAAAACCAATTACTGCTACAAAAAAATCAGGTTCTTTCAAAAACTGCTTCAACAAAATTGAGTACTAGTGAAAAACTGCTGCAACAAAATCAAGTACTAGTCAAATAATGCTACAATTTTAGTAAAAATCTGCTACAACAAAATTGGCTACTAGTCCAAAACTGCTGCAACTTAATTGGGTATTACTCAGATATTGCTGCATCAAAATTAGGTGGTGATTTTCTACAATTCAGTTATTAATTTGTTTTTATTTTAAACAGCACAGCCAAATACAGTTTTTTGACCTTCCTTCCTAAGTTCCTCTTTGAGCAGTTTAGAAAATATGCCAACATCTTCTTCCTCTTCATCTCGTTACTACAGGTATTTATTTTGTAAAGCTTTCAAACCAGGATAAGAAAAATAAATACAACTTCCTGGATTTTTTCTCTAAACAAAATTAATTAAGGTATTATGTGTTGACACATTTTCTATTGAAAGAATTATTTCTCTCAGAAAAAAATATACAGCATATGAAGCAACATGAGAGCTTTTTTACTTTTATTTAGAAAGTAAAGTTAGTATGTACTTTTGTAGCAAATTCCGACCGTGTCCCCCACTGGGCGGTACACCACAGCGGTCCCTCTCCTGGTCATACTTAGCATCTCAGCCGTCAAGGAAATCATTGAAGATTATGTAAGTACTATGAAAGGGGGGGGGGTAACATTGAGGATTATATAAGTACCATTGAAAGGGGGGATATCATTGAGGATTATGTAAGTACCATGGAAAGGGGGGGGGGTAATATTGAGGATTATATAAGTACCATTGAAAGGGGGGATATCATTGAGGATTATGTAAGTACCATGGAAAGGAGGAGGGAGTAACAATTGAGTTGTTCTAGTCATTGATTATTATATTAAAAAAATCTCAGACAATTGTTAGCACGTTCCAAGTGCTCCATTGTAAATTTTATTTCAGTTGATTTTTATTCATATGCTTCTTATTTTATGTTTTTCAGAAAAGACACAGACAGGATGATGAAGTAAACAACAGAGAAGTTTTGGGTAAAGCAAAATGATAAAAAGTTTTAGTTTCTGAATTAAAGAGCCGCAGAGAATTTTGCTTTTTAAGGTGTCACTGTTCTTATTTGATAATCATATAATAGTGTTTTCCTCTAATATATCAAGCACAGTTTTGGTTTGTAACACATAATTATAATGTCAAAATGGGTTGACTGTAGCTGACTGACTATCAATACTTGTCTCAACTTCCATGTCTTTAACTCTTGAATTGTTGTATTTTGTCATTCCACTTCAAGATTAGATTTGACATCTAAAGATGCTGTAAATTATGGTTGATTAACTTTAAAAAAAACCCAACAACAATTTTTACCATGTTTTTGGTCAGTTTGGAGAGAATATGCCAAAAATAATATGTCTAGGCTTTTTCTTTAACCGGAGAGTTTTCATAAGATTTTCTGTCATATTGTGGATGCAGTTTGTGATATATTGTTGTGAATGGTTTTATTTTGAATTTTGTGATATTTATCTGAATGATTTTATTTTGTAGTTTTACGCAATGGAGTATGGACAAGGGCCCGCTGGATGGACATCCTTGTGGGTGACCTTGTCAAGGTCACGAGTGGTCAGTTCTTCCCAGCCGACATGATTTTGTTGTCATCAAGGTATACTGCTACTCATACATGTACTGACTTAAAAATCTATAAATAATCTAATAATTCATTAATGCATGTCAAAATTAATATTATGATAACCATATGTTGCCTCAGCTCCACATTTAAGTTTATTAATTTTTTTTAGTGAACCACAAGCAATGTGTTATATAGAAACATCCAACTTAGACGGAGAAACGAATCTCAAAATTAGACAGGTACTGAATAGTGACCATTAATCTTGATGTCTGACTGTTAATACAGTGACATTTTCCTTTTTTCTACTTTCTACTGTAAACCAGTATTTCTTTGTTACCACCAGCTAATCAGTACAGTAAGCTTTATACACATTCAAGGAAATTTGTTAATGCTGCTGCAATAAAAAGAATTAACAACAAGAAAGATAATAAGACTTCTAAGATGAACAGACATTAAATGATCTTTCTCCTACTGAACATGTGTAAATTGTTTTCTTTGCAGGGTTTACCTCAGACCTCCAAACTGTTGACCCACAATGACCTCCTGGATCTGGCAGGGACGGTGGAATGTGAGCTCCCAAACAGACATCTGTATGACTTTGTGGGTAACATCCGACCCTCGGGAAGAATGTAAGTGTTAGGGGTCATCCCTGTATCTTAATCCCCCACCCCATAATAGTCACACTTTCTGAAATCTTACTATTCAGCTAGACATCTGTATGACTTCATGGGTAACTTTCCCCACCCTATAACTAGTCACCCTGTCTGAAATCTTACTACTGTAAATCACTTTTTATTCGCGAGAACTTTATTTTCGCGTAATTACGCGAGACAGTGTGCTCGCGAAAATTTAATTCTCGCGTGTAATAGTATTCCTTAGGATTATATAGAGCAATAACCACAATTCGTGAAAATTTTGTCCCGCTAATCAAAAGTCAATGACTCTCTCGCGAAAAAAAGGTGTCGCGAAAATTTAGTGATCTACAGTATTCAGCTAGACATCTGTATGACTTCATGGGTAACATCCAACCCTCAGGGAGAATGGAAGTGAATGGAGTCATTCCAGTATCATTATCCCCCACCCCTTAAATAACTTTGGGTGGGGGGGGAGGGAGTTCTGGAATCACTCTGTCCATGTCGTCATTCAGATGTCCATCTGTCAGTACAAATTCAAAACATGTAGATCATTATTTTGACTATAAGAGGAGATATATAAATAAGTTGTAAGCCACAGTGACTGAAATTGTATGATACTTTTATTAAAGGGCCATTCCTTTGGGACCAGACCAACTTCTACTGAGAGGAGCCATGCTGAGGAACACAAAATGGATATTTGGTAAGACAAACCATTTCATATGGTACATCTTAATTATGCATGTATATTTAGGTCAAGTCACTGATATGACTCTTTTAATCTGTTATTGTTTGTTATTGTTTGCTGTGTGGTGATGACCAATTTCAACCAAATTTAGTATACATGTTTAGGTAGAGCAGAACTTCACTAAAGAATTTCCTGTTCTGTGCCACCCAGGAGCTAGGGATAGGCAAAAACCATCTTTATAATTCTTCTCTTACTCCTGAACATAAACCTGTAAACTGTTAACATGTGTATGATGAAGCAACAATTCCTCCACCTAATAGTGAAATTCATGGCTCTTTGGCTAAGGCTTTAGTTAATTTTAAGGGGCACCCTGTTTCACCAAAATTGTTCTATAAAGTATAAATTTTAAAACCATGGTGTATTTATTTTATATTGAAGGCATTGTCATCTACACGGGTCATGATAGTAAACTGATGCTCAACTCCACATCTGCCCCACTGAAGAGATCTCACGTAGAGAAAGTCACCAACATACAGGTAAACAAGTCATGTATTCTAACTTGGAGACACAATAGTTTTGCTCTTTGCCATTGTCATCATCATTATTTCACTCTGTGAGTTATTATATCAACAACTACTTGTAGATCCTGTCTATTTTTTCTACTTGACATAGATCCTGTCTATTTTTGTCTACTTGATATAGGTCCTGCCTATTTTTGTCTACTTGTAGATCCTGTTCCTGTTTGGGGTGTTGATATTCCTCGCCCTAGCCAGCACCATAGCCAACAAAGTGTGGACGTCCTGGCACGTGGACAAAGACTGGTATCTAGCTTACCAAGGTAGGGAACACTTCATTGGTGACGTTTAGGAGTGTTGATAATGGTTACAATATAATCCACGTGTATAAGAAGGCATTTAAAAAGCCTTGACCTTTACCGGTTCTCTGTCCGGTAACTTTGGCTATGATTTCCTAACCTTTATCATGATAATGGTTACAATATCTGTGAGCTGTATAACCAAATATTATTTCTTTTCAGACTCTCCGCCCAGTAACTTTGGCTATAACTTCCTGACCTTCATCATTCTGTACAATAACCTCATTCCCATCAGTCTTCAGGTCACACTAGAGGTCGTCAAGTTCATACAGGCCATCTTCATCAACTGGGTCAGTGTTTTATTCTGTTTTAAATACAGATTAGTTTATAAGTAACTAAGAAATATTTGACCAAGTGTTTATCTTTAGCAATATTTAATCTACAGAATGTAAAGTATTACACGGGATGTCATGGAGTGTCTTCTCTTATGTGGTTGACATTTAGTAGATTTGATATGTTATGTTCATTTGCAGGATTTGGACATGTATCATGAGGAGACAGATACCCCCGCCATGGCCCGCACCTCCAATCTAAATGAGGAGCTAGGACAGGTACACCCACCCCTATCCTCTTGTTACTGGTTAATTCAGATATTACACAACTCTGACTGAGATTTACATATTCCATAACTCTATTGTTATATATTGAAGATAAGTTTTATATAATATTACATTGTACATTTTAATATATTATATTATTTTATATTACATGTTCAAATATTGGTTGACTTGTTTATAAGGTAGTGTCATGAGAATTTTTGTTAATCTCTTGTCCTGGTTTCGTTTGTAGGTGAAGTACATATTCTCTGACAAGACTGGGACACTGACTCGGAACGTTATGGTGTTTAAGAAATGCAGCATAGCGGGAGTTCCATACGGGTAAATGCTATTGGGTATTTTATGTCAGTTCTACCTAAAGCTACATGTATGTAACTATCAATATTCTCTATAGATGGATAATTTAAAAGCTGTTTTAAAATGTTTATGCTATTTGCACTATTGGTGATTTATTATTTTTTTTCCAGAACTGATGAAGAAGGCATAGAAGGCTTTAAGGACCCCACTCTTTTAGAGAATTTAAAAAGCAACCATGTGAGTCAATCATCATTTATTGGAGCTAATTTTCACTTATATAGACTTTAACCTGTAGAAATTTCATTATTACCCCCCAGTGACATACATGTAGCTTATGAATAAATTTCTACAGGTGACCGCTCCAGTCATCAGGGAATTCCTGACGTTAATGGCAGTGTGTCACACAGTCGTGCCAGAAAATAAAAACGGAGACAAAAATTCCGTGGAATATCAGGCCTCCTCTCCAGGTATTCATAACCAGCATTAAATGTCAAACTTTGTCAATCCTAATCTCAATTTCTCAAAAAGATATTTGGTTCTTGATCTAGTAACTAACATACAGTTTAAGATTGATTGTGCAAATGTTAGATGTAAACTTTACAAATTAAGCAGAAAAACATGCTTATAACTGAGTGCCAGTTGCAGATGATTTGGCTCCGTTACAAGCATAATTCGTTTACCAGTTCACCTTTGATACATTTTTAAGTCGAGGGGAATGAAATCACTCTGCTGTAAGCCTAAATTCATTGTAAGGAAAATGGTTATGATGCTATTTATATTTATATGCTATTTATATTTTTATTTCAGATGAAGGTGCTCTTGTAAAGGGTGCTAGGGAGCTGGGCTACTTCTTCAAGACAAGGACTCCAGATGCAGTTACAATAGAAGTGGTCAGTGACTAAGGCCAAAATCTGTTTTACAAAGATGTATATGTATTATTACAAAGTATCTGACATGAAAATTCTTTGTTTTGAAAATAATCTTTAAATGATATGCCCAAACTGATCTTGATGTGTTTCCTTGTAGACTGGGGAGGATGAGGTGTACGAGATTCTCAATGTTTTAGAATTCACAAGGTGGGTTTAAAATTCCCGAGTTTTGATGCCAGTATACACAGCAAGTATTTCCAGATTTTAATTAATTTTGTTTATTTCATTTCAGCACGAGGAAGAGAATGTCAGTAGTAGTCAGGACTCCCTCAGGACAAATCAAACTCCTGTGTAAAGGAGCGGTATGTATCACAGTTATATCTCAAAATATTTCGTAATAAATTACTAGACAGAGAACGTCAGTATGTATCACAGTTATATCTCACAAAAACATTGATTTACTGTCTCCCTATATTGGTCAGTGTACATTTACATATGCTGGAATGGGTTAGGGTTAGCACCCTGTAGTACATTACAGTAGTATCTTTATTTGGATATACATTCCATATATTGCCACAAATTAAATGACATATCACTATCACTGAAGATAGGAATAAATGTAAACAATCAAGAAAGAATGCAAAGTTCGCTTAAACATTGAATAATGAAATAAATAATTAATGTTGTATTATAGTTAATATGATCATTTTGCAACCCTCAAAGTACAATACATGTACTGTATTTACATCATCCATTGGACTTGGTGAATATGGTATACCTCAGGTTGCTAAATCATTGTATTGAATACCAATGGTTGTATAATATTTCTAGCCATACTCCTGAATCTCTAGTATTTTTTGACAAAACTGTGACCATTATGAGTGGGTGCTTGTTATTTGTTTACTTTTAACTGTGTACAATGTTGTATCAGTGAAGTTGTATGTGTGTTGTTACTCTTTTTTAGGATACAGTCATTTATGAGAGATTGGACGATAAGCAAATGTACAGAGATATTACAATTCAGCACCTAGAGGAGTTTGCATCTTTAGGTTAGTTTATAAATATGTGCTCTTCATTGAATGTTCTGTGCATTTCTGTGTGACTTGCCTTAGAATTTTTGGTGTTAATTACTAGATTGTCCAGTACTTGTTTATTCATTTTCAGGTCTACGCACATTATGTATAGCCTCTACTGATGTGACAGAGGAATTTTATGATGAATGGAAGCACACATATTACAAAGCCAGTACCTCATTACAGAACCGAGACAAGAAACTTGAGGAGGCAGCAGAGCTTATAGAGAGGGTACGGTATACAGTGTAACATGCCCACTGTATTAAGTTACTTAATTATTTCACTGTTATAAGAATACATGTAGCTCTCTGCTTGGGAAATCTCAATTCTTGCTGAATAGACAAAATTTTAAAAATTAAAAATATTTATTTTGTTCCTTCAGAATCTTCATCTTTTGGGTGCTACAGCCATAGAAGATAAACTTCAGGAGGTTTGTATATAGGGATACATTATCAAAGATTTGGTTCTATACTTCAGAGCTAATTCAGTCAAGATTGTTACATGCTATTGCACAAGAAAATCTATATTTACTTGATTATGAAGACATTAAAGCTATTGTTGCATGGAAAAAAATCATTTTCTTGCATTCCAATTTGGGCTGGGTATTGGCCAGTGATTTCGTATTTCGATATATTGCGATATTTTTGACTGTATTGTGATATGTATTGCAATATTTTCAATGAGAATTCCAATGGCATTTTCTTATCATATTAACTTTAATTTACATGCAGAAGATGTACATAACTATGAAAAGTAACCAAAAGGGAAAAATCTTGCTGATGTTAAGACAGTAATGCACTGAAATACATCCATGAAACAGTTTCTGTCTTACTGTTTGGCTTAATAACAGACCTTTCTCACATTTATTTTTACATTTGATGATAAAATTCCTTATTCTAAGCATTTTGCAGATATATCGATATTACAAAAACGTATTGCAATACAATATTTTTTGGCACTGTATTGCAATGTACGGAAATATTGATATTTTCGCTCAGCCCTAATTCCAATTCTAGTATAAACATGTATGAGATGAAAAAAAAATCAAACTAACAGTTTAACAGTATTTCATTATATTTACAAATATTTGTAATACAGGGTGTTCCAGAAACCATCTCCAATCTGGCCAAAGCAGATATTAAAATTTGGGTCCTTACAGGGGACAAACAAGAAACAGCCATAAATATAGGTAAATACTGCTTCTTAATCTGTCATTGAGTTGCAGTCATAAAGGACATGAAAGATTGGCTTAAATCTCAGTCTTATTTTCGTTTATCAGAATATTATTGTGATATTTTACAGGATATTCTTGCCAACTGTTAACTCAAGGGATGCCACTCCTGATCATAAACGAACACAGCCTGGATGTAAGTACAAACATACACAACATACAATGTACATGTAGAATATAGTAAAAGTTTCCTCAAATTTCGCAGGAGGAAAATTCTCTCATTATATAGAATATTACTGTTGTTGATAAATTTTAATAATTAATTAGAAAAAGTAATTCTCCCTGTTGTTAATTGTAGGGTACCCGGGAGACCCTGAGGAAGCACGTCCAGGACTTTGGTGACCTGCTCTGTAAGGAGAATGACGTCGGCCTTATTATCGACGGACAGGTAAGTGACCTTTGACCCTGACATATATATAGGTGTGCCGTGTTTAGTTGACCAGTATGCAATTGCATCTTGTTTATAACCATCACATGCACTAGCAGCTCTGTTGTGTGTTTTGTGTTAAACATGTATACAACAAGTCTGGTTCCATAGATTTCATGATTCCATAAGATTAATATTAGCATAAAATCTTGCTTATTGGGTAGAGTTACTCAAAAGATACACACTGCATATAACAGCAAGGTAATTTTCTTGTATGTTTTATGGCAGGCAACCTTTTCTTTTCTTTTCTTTTTTTTTAAATGGTTTTTTTCTTACTTCTATACATACACTGTATATAAGAAGTAGGTGTAATCATGTTTATTTGTGTCATTTAAACAATGTAATTAATTCTAGTTCATATTAATCAGTAAATTCTATTTAATAAATATTTATCTCATTTACTATAAATTATTTTGATATGTGTATTTAACAGAAATAATCAGTATTAACTCAGAAGTCACATTAAAGCTGTATAATTTAATGGTGTTATTAATCATTAACTGACTTCTACCAGCACTTGCTTCACAGTTTGATTTGTCTCCATTTTATTTGCCTCTTCAGACTCTGGACTTTATATTTCCGTCACATGAATGCCTTAAAAAGCCAATCAAAAAGCGGCTAGGAAGAAAAAAGGTTTTATAAGTGTTTGTTTACAATGTCTTGTGCATTATGCAGAACTGTTACCAGCTATACTTCCTACACCCCCTTCACCTGTTCACTGGCAGATGGAATTCTGAAATGTATCAAATTTTCTCCATAATTAATCTGATTTTGATTTACATCTACAGTAGTTTAACAACAGCCATTTGTCTAATGCAGAGGACATTTTTGCAAGCTTCAAGTTTTTACATTGCATGTCTGCATCTTGGGTAGAAAATTTACCTTGAAAATTAGTTTGAAGAAAAAGGGAAAGGTAGTCAAACAGTATGTGTAAGAGATACATAAATTAAAATTATAATTAGGAAGTAGAAAGAGGTCAAATCCAGACCTAAATAAGGATAATGAATCAATTCACACAAACAAAGGTAGAGGATTTCCCACTCATCCTATTGATAATGGCACAAAAATGGAGTAGTACATGTAGTTACCAACAAAATATTAACCTATCAACTTAACATGTTGACAATACTAATTCTTAATAATATTGGCATGAATTCCCATGATATTGTGTATTTTTGTTGTTTATTGGTATTATAATAAGTTTTATATAGAAGTATTTACATAAATATTTGTACTAATACAACTTGGAGAATGGAGTTTCATAGTGAAGAAAAAATTAATGGTTTTTCCATAAAATATAGCATAAAATTGAATAACCAGCTTGTTTGGAATTTTAATTTTGGGATGAATAGAGGGAACAAAGCAAAATAAAGGAAAAAGACAAGGAGAATATCAATGCAATATCAAACATTCATATTATTAAGGTAACATTGTGTATGTAAATTAAATTGTTCTGACACCATTGCATATTTGTACCAGTGTTAACATTTAGATGAAGATACATGTATCTGGTAGGGTTTAGTGTTTGTAGATCTTTAAAGGGGGGTTACCCTACAGTCATATATTATTTTCCATTGGAAGTATGACAGCATATATTCTAGGAGTTCCAATATCTGGGCAGTCTTTATATGCGCTGATTCTTAATTTTATTTTAAGTGCATATTTACTTATGGAAAGAGAAAAAAATGTTGAATCAATTTCCTTGTTATGCATGTAAAATAATAGGAATTTTTAACTAAAGGTTTTTTAACATATGTGATTGAGGGACAATGCTGCAACTGTATCTTCCACTGTGTAATCCTTGATTTCCTTACAGACATTAAAGTATGGCCTGTCCTGTGACTGTAGAAAAGACTTCCTAGATTTAGCTATCTCCTGTAAAGCTGTCATCTGTTGTAGGTGAGTACTAGATCAAGTCTTGTGATCATCATGTGATTTCTATCTTAGTCTAAACTAAAAAACTAGAAAGGTGCTTACACAAAAGAGGCTTCCTATGATAACTACTGGTATTTTGACAAAATTTTGCTAAAGTTAGAAATCAGAGTCAGTCCAAGTTATTCTTTTGTTTATTTCATTAGTAAACTGACATTGTCATTTTCAGGGTATCACCTCTACAAAAGGCAGAAATAGTAGACTTGGTCAAAGATTCTGTCAAAAAAATCACCCTGGCCATTGGTGATGGTGCTAACGATGTGGGGATGATTCAGGTACATCAAAGAGACAGATTAACTCTTATGTGTATATACGATGTCTTCTCGATATATCTTTGATCTTTCCTGTGATGCATATATAGACATGCTGTAAGGAATGCCCTGTTTTTCTGTGATATTTACAGGCAGCACATGTTGGGGTGGGAATCAGTGGAGTAGAAGGGCTACAGGCAGCATGTGCTTCAGATTACGCAATCGCTCAGGTAAAAAAACAAATCCGATAAAATATCAAATACAATCTACAGGTAAATAAATCTTTTTGAAAATAACTTTATGAGCAGACATACATGCATATCTGTACCTTGATGAATTTGTTTTCTTGTAGTTCCGTTTTCTGAATAAATTGCTTCTGATCCACGGAGCCTGGAGTTACTCCCGTCTTTGTAAATTAATTCTCTACTCCTTCTACAAGAACATCTGTCTCTATGTCATAGAGGTAAGGAGCTGTCTATATCTGTATCGGTACTGAAATTATAAATTGATTTCCTGACAGACTGGAAAAGGAACATCAATCTAACCCTTAAGATTTCACATCCTGTCAATATCAATAACCTTATAAATTTTGAAATTTGGTGTATTAAAATTTTTCTTTCTTTTTTCTTTCAGTTCTGGTTTGCTATTATGAATGGTTTCTCAGGACAGATTCTGTTTGAGAGATGGAGTATAGGTTTTTACAATGTGGTAAGTTTGCCCAGTGAAAGTAAAATGTAAAAGTGCCTGAATTTCAGTAATAACTTGTCGACTTAGACAAAATTTCATTTATGATAAGAAGAAAGCTTGTCAAAGATGAAAGATTGTCATATACTGATCGTTTGATGTACAGATTTGTTGAATCATAATAAATCATGGGGGACCAATGTTTTAGAATTCCATGGGTCACTGTTACCCCAAAATTTACATCCCAATGTTTTAGAATTCCATGGGTCACTGTTACCCTAAAATTTACATCCCAATGAATGTTTATTATAGAAACATTGATTCATTGAATCTACCGTAAAAATGATTAATGCTCAAAATTACATCCCTACAAACAAGTAAAACTTTGCTTTTTCATGAGCATCAACCCCAAGAAATAAAATGATTTCGCAATTTTAACAGCGGCCCCTGTGGATCTGTATCACTATGACCATATCTGTTTTGCAAACAGGCTATAATTGTCTTGATATAATGTCCACCATTGTTTGCTATACAGATATTCACAGCAGCCCCACCCTTAGCCATGGGTCTCTTTGATCGTATCTGTAGTGCTGAGAGTATGATGAAGTTCCCAGCTCTCTACAAGGCATCCCAGAATGCCGAGCTCTTTAATGCCAAGGTAAATAAGTCCTTCAATGACAAGGGAAATGTATTATAAGGACCACAGCCATACTTCTGGTACAGTGTTTACTTTAAATTATTCTCATAATTATGCTACATATAAAGTCATAATTTTATTAAAAATAAGAATTTATACCATGGTTTTTTCTGCAAGAGGATTTTAGTGTTTCTGTAGTTTTTATAGATATCCTGTAAAAAGAATTGAATGTGTATACTGTTTTGTAGGTAATTGGGTTTTACTCAAGTGTTTATGTTCATTGTTTTATTGTAGGTATTCTGGATGTGGATCTTTAATTCTTTGTTTCATTCTATTCTTCTTTTTTGGCTTCCTGTATGTGCTCTTCGACAAGGTAAGCCATTATATATAGCTCTCTTTGAGCTATAGCCTGGTAATTATACCTGTCTGGTAAAGGTATTGACACATGTCACTATGTCAGTTATAGCTCCAAAGTTAGATGTAATTGGAATTTCTGGTCTTGTTGAAGAAATTGATAGTTCTTAGTGAAAAGCATTTCTTTTTATACGCCCATCTTAAGACGGGACGTATTATGTTATAGGCTTCGTGTCCGTCTGTCCGTCCGTCCGTCTGTTAGCTTTTCTCGTGTCCGGCTCATAACTTTAATCTATAAGGCCTAGAGTTATCAAACTTTGTCAGCTGATACATCTTGGGTAGAAGGTGTGTCGCGCACAAAAAGTTGGTCACTCTGACCTATAATTAAAAAGCCAAATATGGAAAAATCCTGTCCATAACTCGAAAACTATTAGACTTAGAATCATCAAACTTGGCCAGTTTATGCATCTTAGGTAGAAGGTGTGTGGTGACCTATTTCAAGGTCACTGTGACCTTTAATTTAAGTGGAATTTTAAAAAAAAAATGTCTTTTTTTCTATTCATTTACATATTCAAAAAAATGTAAAACTATTGCACTAACCTTATTAGAAAAATGTTAAATCAAGAAAATACTTATTTTTTTAGCATATACTTGACAGCAATCTATAACAAATATAATGTATGTTTGAGAAATTCCACCACTCCCAGGAGTCTAATTATCAAGCACTGGTCAAGAAGAATTTGATAACAGAAAATTGCATGTCAAATTAGAGAGAGAAATTAATGAGTTTAGTGTGAGGAGTAGCTGTAAGAGCATGGGTGCTATCTATATCCCTTGAGTATTGGGCCAAATGGGTAAGCCTGTTGGATTAAAAATAGCTCTTGTTGGCTAGCCGAAGTTTTAAAATGAATTTGATGAGAAGTAATTAAAACTAATTTGATATTGCATATTAAACTATTTTGATATTACATAATATTATGAGCTTAAAATTAATTTTATGGGGGTAGGGGTGGTATCTGCATGTCCATACGAATTGCATATTAACAATTAACTGTCTGACATTAAATTAAAAAAAAGATATCATTGATGTTTTATATGTTTTAAAAATGTTTTATGGTAGATAGTGCAGATCCAATAATCTTTTGGGAGTAATGAGTAGACAAGCATCCAGTTAAAGATTAATTAATTTGTTCAATGTAGGAAGGCTTGCTGCATGTCTCTTTCATTTCTTCAGAGCATGGTATTATCTGTATCCTTCGGGAATAAGACAGAAGAACTGTTGGTCAGTTTATATTTGATGGTCAGCCTTTTATTTCCAAAATTAATTAGGTATAGATTAAGTTGTGAAGACTAATTTGATATTGTTTATTATGATAGGCATTTGGCAAGGTATAGAAATCTATGAATGATGCAATATTTGTTATAATTAAATGCCTACACCACAGGAGATGGATAAACAAATTTTTTAAAGTGTGTAAAAATCATTGAAATCTTAAAATCAAGGTTGACATGATTTTCCTGCACTTTTACCTGTTTAAGATACATTGTAATTGTAATTTTTTGACGGGCGTATCATGCTGTGGCGGCACTTTATTGATTAAGTGAGAGTCAACATGATACTAGAGACATATAAAAGGGGAGCTTTGGGGATATTTGTTTTGTTACTATTAGACATATTAGATATATTGATATTCCCCTTTCTTTCAGATATTGCGTTTTCCAATGGACAATCAGGGGGTTACCTCTTCCTAGGAAACTTTGTATATACTGTAAGTTATACATGTGAGAAAATTAAAAGAATTTTTTTCTTCTAAAGTACCAGAAAACTGTTCTTACACACTGTAAATGTACTTTTTACATTTGGAATTAGGCCTGTACGCATAATATGTACGGCCTGTAAAATATTTTCTGGTAGAGAAAAACAATTATTGTTTCATTATTTTGTTTTGTATTTCAGTATGTTGTGGTAACTGTATGTTTAAAAGCTGGTCTTGAGACAAGTGCTTGGACCTGGGTAAGAACTAGAATGTAAAAAAAACTGGATTTATAATTGAATTCATGTAAATTTGGAAACAATTGCTATGAATAGTTTATGATATATAAAGATGCTGCATTAAGATGTTTGACTCCTGAGAAAATCAGAATTTTATAACATGTTTGGCACATTTGAGTTGTACCTGGTGACTGTCATTTCTGAGCTGTACCTTTGACTGGCACCTTCGAGTTCTAGATATTTGTTATATTAATTTCAGCTGACACACCTGGCTATATGGGGGAGTATAGCCAGCTGGTTCCTCTTCCTGTTAGTGTACAGTCATATCTACATGGTAGTAGACCTAGCTCCAGAGATGCTGGGAATGGTAAGTCATACAACTCTCACTTCATACCCAACTCTTAAAATAAATCACACATTACTTGTTCCAAGTAATTTTGTTAATTTGGGAAGCTTTAACATTTGTTTTTCTATTTTATTTCAGGACATAATATTCACCTGCTCCATCTTTTGGATGGGACTGATTCTTATTCCATTTATTTGCCTCATACGTGATGTGGCATGGAAAGCGTAAGTCGAAAAGCTTTTTCTTTGGTTGACAAAAATTGTTTAGCTCTGTGATATATTGTTACCAAAGTGGCTTCTCTTACCAATGTTAATACAGATGATGTTTAGCACATCATTTCTATTCACATTTAAAGGAAAGAAAATCTTAAATTTGTAGTACAGCCCTAAAAAATAACTGAAAAGATTGAAATATACCTGTATGTGTATTGTTCATTGTCAAAATTTGACTTTCGTTTGATGATAGTAAGAAGTAAAATTCCCTGAATGAAATTTTTTCTTTTGATTCTGGTACAAGCAGACAATGTTATTTTTTATGTTAGTTCAAACTTTTTTGTCTTTTGATAGTTCAGACAGTTAAGTTTAAGTTTCTGTTTTCAGTTCAGACAATAAAGTTTTATTTTCTGTTCAGCTTGGTAGACCAGACAAATAAGTTTAGTATCCTGTTGTAAGTTCAGACAGTTAAGTTTTATTTTCTATCATTGAATCAGATAAAAGAGGACAATTGAAGCTTATTTTCTGTTGTTGATTCAAATGAAGAGGACTGTTAATTTTTATTTTCTAGTGATTTAGTTACAAGAGGACAGTTTAATTTTTTTTTATCGTTAATTCAGTTACAAGAGGGAAATTTTTTTATTTTTTCTGTCATTCATTCAGATACAAGAGAAAAGTTAAGGTTAATCTTTTGTTGTTGATTCAGATACAAGAGAACGATGCACAAAACTCTGAAGGAGGAGGTGCAGGAGAAAGAAAAACTTCATGAGGACCCGACTCCTGTAGTCATACGACTGACCAAGAAAAGGTACAAAAAATTCATACATTATAGAGTATGAGGAAAGAAAAGGTGGGCTACTTCTTCATACTTGTGTAGCCATACTAAGAAGGTTTCACTTATTCCTCTAATGTTACATAAACTTCTGAAGGAGAAAAAAAAAGAACTGATTTAATTAAGAGGGGAAAATTTCTCAAGATCAGATTTATTTTTTCTTTACAAATTCCTTGACAGCTGAAACACAAATATCGGTTCATACAAAGCATTATTATGTGAAAGACGTTAAATAAGAAGGTATTTTCTTTAAACAGGTTGACAGAGACGGCTCGCCTGTTGAGGAACGTGTTTACTCGCACATCTCCGAGGATGCAGTCACCGTCAGAACAGCCTCGTAAGTTTATCCTCCGTCACTCGCTAATTCTTCATTCAAAGAAATGCAATCATACTGTGTCTTGTTGTTATTTTGTTTTTCATTTTTAATGCAGTTTTTGTGAGATGCTTCATGTTGTCTGTGAAGATTGCAATTTTCATCACTTCATATTTATTGTAATTTCATTTATTTTATCATAAATGGTTGGATTTCTTGAATTTAAAAAAAACTGTGTGTACTTATTTAGCAGTAAGAAATAGAAGTAAGAATTTTTACCAAATAATGACCACTCAATCACATTATAAATCTGTGCCCTTACAATGACAGCTCCCTCCCCCACCCCATCACGTAAGCATACAATGATCACTGTATCTGGTATCAGGGATTTTCCTGTCAGGGGAACATTTCTGACATTAACTCAGAAAATACCATGTGCTTTGGCAAGCTAGCTTTAACTAATGAATTAAAAGCAATTATTATAATAAACATGTACTCCATATACCAGCTGTACATGTTCAACATGTACTGTGGAATTTTGACACATTTTTATTGCAACGATATGCATTTTCTTGGTCCAAAAATATTCAGATTTATTGAAAGCATACTGTTGTCTGAATTTGGACTGCAGTTTTTCTTTAATATCCATGCCAATAGCCGAGTTATTTCTGATTTTATAGATGAGTTAGGTAGAATTGCCAGATTGTACTCAGTTAGTTAGGTGTGCATGCTGTTACTAACAATCAGGGCCGCGGAGAAAGGTGAACTGGAGGGTATATAAAACATTAATTATACCGTGTAATTTAGCTAAATAGAGAAGAAACAAAAAAGTTGGCCTGGGTCAACACTGCTTTTATTTAATATTCCATGTATTGGATTACCACACAAAATTTTGTAAAATAACATCCGAATCTATTTGTTGTCCAGTCAAACACATAGTTTTCAAGTACATTGTACCATAAATCATCATTAGACTGGTGCTATAAACTGGTCTTCTTTTATGATTTAGGTTTTCCATTTTCGATACTAGATGGTAACAATCATTTTTTAAAAGCATCTAAATGCAGAGAAGCATGAAATAATTGAGTTATATGAAGGCATCACAAATGATAAATTATTTTTATACATGTATCTTTTGCAACCCTTTTTTTTATGAAGCTATTTTTTACATTCTTGAGGGTCATGGATTTGGTTGAACATGGTAGATGAAGTCAATTTTTACCCGCTTTTTCAAAATGTTTTGTGGTGTTACAGTGTATTTTTGAGTGTTTGGTTTGAGGAACTTGTATGGGAGATGGTAAATGCTTATTGTAAGAGATATATATGTTGTTACTTTAGTCCGAGGAAGTTACAGGAGAACAGATGGTAATGTTGTAAAGCGATCAATGGAATTAATAGCATGTTATGAGGGGGAATAAGTGACCCCCCTAAAAAAACTACCCTACAAGAATGGAGCAAATATATGTATACAGACCCTGTATTGCAGCAATTGTAATCCTAACCAGAGATCACTAACTCCGCCCACAAATCAGTCTCCTCCAATCAAAAAATTGTTCTTTCCACTCAAAATCCAATCAGTCATTGCTAATAACATTTACAATATAATATCAAACTTCTACAAGAGCTTGCATACTTGGAAACCAGTATATTTTGAATCCCTGCTTTTCACTGCATATAAGATTTTGTAATAATCTACAATTATATGAATCTTTCAGTCTAATAAAAATTCTACAAGATTGAAGAATCTGAATTAAATATGTATACCTATTCTGAATTTGATTCTTTGTTCTACAACTATAATGCATGAAATATCTTGAAATGTTTGAATCATTCTTTATTTTTTATTTTTTTTGAAATATATTTTGCTTATGATCATCACTTGGCTTATACATGCACTTCATGTATTTATATTCAATTAAGCACCATCTGATTAATCCAATAATGCCCATTCTTTTTAATGTATTTTATGTTTTAATGAAGGGAAAAGGGTTAATTTGAAATTTTGATGGAACGGTGATTTCAGAGATGATATAAAATAACTTTAAAATTAGATTTTTAAAAATTATTACAACAACCATGTAAATTGATTTAAAAATGTTTAGATTTCAGGCATTTGTTGCATTTTGATTGTATTACAAAGTAAAACATAACACACTTACTGATAAAGAATTTTTTTTCCAGAATAATTGATATTAAAACTTTTTCAAGAATATTTTTGTGTTTATTTAGATTGTACATATACTTGTAAATAATTTTACCTGCACCACCATTTTACTAATAATATATAGTCTCGATCATTTACATCATGCTCTAAACAATATTTATAATTTCATGTGTAGGTTCTTATAATCTTTATTTTATTTTAACCTCGGTGACAAGCCTGAATTCTCATCACCTTTGTTGTTCCTTTTACAGATGGGTTTGCGTTTTCTCAGGAAGAGCATGGGGTTCTTAGTCAGGTAAGGGGGATAATTCAGGTCAGATGTTGAAAAATTCAAAAAACGACAATTACTAGCTTTAATATTTGTAGTCCCTATATAATTTATACAAATGCAAACGGTTCAAAACACTACATATTCAAGTTATTTTAATGAAAATGCTGTCATTATAAAGCCTTCAATGTCTTATTCATAAAATCTGGATTATGAATCAAAGCATTAAATATGAACCCCTTTAAAAGATTAATATGGTTTATTATTATACCTCTGTGAATTTGTTCAATATAAAAACATGACGAATAAACATGCTATCTTTTCCAAACAGCCCCTATTATTACCTAACCTACTATATAAATTATAATTAGGCATTTTAAACTGTTTCATGGTTTACTTTATGTTTTTGCGTGATCATGAAACAGTGAACTGTTGACCGGTCCACAGAATGAACTGTTGACTGTTTAAAGCGTCATCGTGATATTCAAGCATTTTGATGATCACGACATCACTATTTACCTGCTCCATAATTAATCAAATTTATATAAAACACACAAACAATCCATTTATTAAGTATAACTTTAAATTAGAAATATTAATTTAATCTTTATATTATGTGTTCAGCTAATTAATAGACAAGAATGTAAATAAACAGTTGTGAAAACGTTTTATTGATTGTTTGTGTGTTTTTATTCCAATTTAATCAATTATATAGTAGGTTAGGTAATAAAACACTTATTCAATGACTACTCGGTGAAACAGTCAAACTGTTGTCCCGAGGTAGTGGGGGAGACCTGGGAAACTGTTGCCCTCGGCCTTCGGCCGAGGGCAACAGTTTCCCAGGTCTCCCCCACTACCTCGGGACAACAGTTTGACTGTTTACCTCGTAGTCATTAAATAAGTGTATACTGTGAAATAGTTTTTGTGCTATCTGCCCATGGTGAAATAGTCATCAAACTATTCACCAGCAGCATTCTGTTTCCCTCGCTTTTCATCTCTGAAAACTTCTGGTTTTATACGGATTGTGTTATATATTATGACGTAACAAAAGTTAAGTCAGCATTGGTATAATATGGAATACAATAATTGTGTGTACCCTGGACTCCCAAAAGTTAAGTCAGCATCTGTATAATAAAACACCTATTTACTGTCTATTCGGACAATAGCAAGTTTATCGTCCCCCTCGACAGCAAACTATTTCCCTCGGCTGCGCCTTGGGAAATAGTTTGCTGTCTTGGGGAACGATAAACTTGCTATTGTCCTCATAGCCAGTAAATAGGTGTATAATGTTCACCAGAAAATTTTCAACAATGACCAAGGCTTTGCCTCCGTGTTGATATTTTTCTGGTGAATACCAAACCATATTTACCTGGAAAAAGAGTCCACAACTGTTTATAATGTTATATATATTTTAGTAATGATTAATTGATATCTTCCAAAGAATTTGTACTCTGTACATTGATTTTAAAGTTTATATAAAGTTCTAAACCATGCTGATTATCTGCATGTTTTCTATAGACTACGCACAAACTATGCTTAGGTCATGCATGGCTCCTTTTAGACTAGATAAAAGACTGCTGAATTTCAGCATGGTTCTCTGTAGACTTATATAGACCATGCTGAAGTACTGCCTGGTTCTTTGCAGACTATCATCACTGCATGTGAATGTACAATAAGATTGTAGAAGGGATGCTTAAGATGTTAAGGAGTAACTTGAGCTTATGTTAATTATACATGATAATTTTATTACTTATAGGCTCAACTGATACGAGTTTATGATTCAACAAAGAGCAAGCCAGACGGACTGTAACAGTGACTCAGTGACTGGACCAGGATGGGCAGTGTCTACAGTGTCCACAGCGTCTAGGAGTATCCGCTGCCGTGTCTAGAGCGTCTAGGAGCCGCTGTGAAGTGGGTCCATGGTCTGGAGTGTTTGGTCTTTGGAACTCTTGTGAGGGACCACGTGCAATACATTATCATTATCTTTACATAAGTACATGTACGGACTACGCATTCCTGATTTCTTTACCAGACTTATAAATATTTCCCACTCAATTTCATTTTTTAATATCTTAATGTGAACAGAAGTGCAATATTGAATGAGTGCATAATTTGTTTGTAAAAGATCATTCTTCATGTAAATCAGTATATCTTTGTGTCTTTGTGATAATGATGAACTTCTGGTTTTAATTAATATCGTGTGTAGCCTAAGCAACCAGAGGAGTAAACTATAAAACAATGTGAAATATCATATCTATTTATAGCTCATAAAATCCTATACATGTATTGGTACATGTTCTACTGACCAAGATTGTACAAGTATAAATACTTGCTGACATTACCAGTATTTACAGTTCATATTTATACAGACATTGATTTTGGTACATTTACATATAGCATTGTCATTGTATTAGTACATGTTCTGATATAACATTTTTTTTGTATTTACTATTAGTATATGTATAATCAAATCCTGAACTGTTTTGATCAGGCACATAACAATAATTTTAAAAGTAGAGTGGGTGGGGTTCCAGTGGCTGGATTTTATTAGTGTTCATCCTAGCAGCATAAAATGAGGTGGGGTGGGGGAACATCTAAATTAAAATTTAGCAGAGGGTGTAAAATGAATTTACATTTTATTTCTAAGTAATATTAAGCGCGTTCACATAAGTTGTCTAGTTGTTTTAGCCAAGCTAGTATGTAATTTTTTTTTACATAGTAGACATGGTTTTTTGAGATTATTTATTGTTATAGTATATTATTTTTAAAGATTTTAGGAGTTTGTTACTGTTAATTTGCTTTCTCTGTAATGTTTTGTTGTGAAGCCATGATGACTTTGTAGGCCCTGTAGTATGAAAGGCAACAGGTCATTTTGATCAATATACATGTAGTTACGAGGGTTGTCCCAGAAAAACGCGAACTTTTTGAATATTTCAAATACTGTTCAACCAAAACTATTAATTTTTGGCATGCTGTTGGGAAATCATCTTTTAGATATTTTGACAAAGTATTATTGGCCTTTGATGTCATATGCATATTAAAACAGCATTTAAATGATGTTAAATATCGGTGGTCGGCGCACAACAATTTTTTTGACTTTTACAAATAGCATTGTGATTGAAGTTTTCGTTGAAATCAGGCTATATGGCAATATAATGTCAAAAATTTTACTTACCTAAATACTCTATGATTTGGTGTACTTGTGTTTAAAATTTCATTTATTTGACCTCATTAATGACAGATATATGACGATATATACCAAAGCGCTTTGAATTAGACAATGTCAAATATGGTGACGTTAAGCGGTAATGCAGAGCACCAAATAATCAAGCAACACTGTGTTGAGAGGGATATGACTCTTGTATATAGATGAAAAAGATGTCAACGATGAAAAAACACAAACATAACTCTGGGAAACAGGTTTATATCTAGTAGAAGAGGTTTCAGGTTGACTTGACTGGTTATCCGGTAGAAGTCAAGAAAATAGACCACATAAATAAAGACTAACTGAAAAGACAAAAGCGGGACGTCGTAGGCCTACGTAAAGACCGCTGTTAAATAATTCGATCAGGTAGGTTTATGATCGGGAATATGAAATTGTCTATTGAAAGAATTAACTCCCAAATCTTTTAGTAACACTAGTATTTGAGATGTATAACTTGGTAACTAAAACAAAATTAAATACATTGCCGAATGTGTGCTTCAAAATGAATATTTATAGAGGCACAGCTTAAAGAACAAATTCGAAAACACTAGGGGTACGTTTTGACGTCGTCGGTGTTGCGCCGACAGCTGATTTGAAAGATTCATTTACATGAGAGGAAAATTTTATTTATAGAGCTATTTCACTGAAATTTTTAGACATCATTAAAAAAATGTTGATCATGATTTGTGCCAATTTTTAATTTCATAGCCCTGGTGAAACAAAAGATATTAAAAATGTTCGCGTTTTTCTGGGACAACCCTCGTATATTGCAAAAAGATATTTCCTGAACTTTGAGATATGATCCAAGGTGATTTTAATTGTACTGTTTGAAGATGAATGTATTTTTTTGTCTAAATATGTTTGTCTATTTGTGTGTAAAAAATAAAACAAAATGTACGAGGGGTGATCAAAAAGTTCGCGAACTTATTGAATAACTTCCATAAAAGAAACATTATTTGGTTTTACTGTTGATCGTATTTTAAATTAATCCTCCCCTATTTTAATGCACATCAACCACCGTTCTGCGCATGCGTGAATCACGTGATATTGGCGGTCAGGTGACCCCCTCCATAGCATTCTGTCGCAAAAGTTGAAAGATTTTCTGAGCAATATTTCTTTCCATGTGAGTTAATTTTTATGACAAGAACAGTTCATTTGTCAGAAAT
The DNA here is from genome assembly GCA_003671525.1 of Saccostrea glomerata. Taxonomy (NCBI): domain Eukaryota; kingdom Metazoa; phylum Mollusca; class Bivalvia; order Ostreida; family Ostreidae; genus Saccostrea; species Saccostrea glomerata. The sequence goes on from PRKT01000491.1 coordinate 359,765, forward strand.
GGTCATATCTCGGCAACAGAATGGGTGGATAAGAATATCCTTTCCAAAAATAAGCATGACGACCATTAAAACACAAATCTTCTGTCTCGGGAGAGACCTTTATTCAAGGTGGATAGAGAATGGGTGCCTCCTTTTTATCATATCTAATATGTTTAAGATGTAAAGTAAACGATATCTTAGGTATTTAATGCTTATATTATTGGTCAAATATTCAGCTATTTTTCAAAGTGTTAATTGGAGGTCTTTGATTGCAAATTGCTTAATTAAAAACACATATCTTTTCAAGCTTGCTTTCACTGGGCAAGATGACAAGTATCATTTTTAACCATCAGCCTTCCTTCACTAAAACGATCAATCCAATCATTAATTGAATTTATAGGAACTCATTTATCTCAATAAACTGTGTACAAATTATTATATGATACTGTAGAGAGATTTCTAAGATATTAAATTGTACAGTTGTTTGTTGAACGAGTTCGACTGAGATAACCATTTTTCGCCACAAGTGACCTACATAGTGACGTCATTTTCACATTGTGACATCACAAACAAGGAGAAAAACTTTATTCAGCATATGCTATTTATAGAACTTGTGTATGGCTATGTGTGTACCAAATTTCATTCTAATCCGAATTGTGGTTTTGTAGATATAGAGATAGTTCGCGAACTTTTTGATCACCCCTCGTATATTAATTATATATCTTCACATGAGGTGCAACTTTTCTCTTACACTTCTAAAATCAAACCTCTCGTAATAGACCTCTAGTAAGTAAAATTCTCTAAATTTATATTTCAGGCTTAGTTGGGATATCTTTTCCTTAAAGTAAGGGGGGTGTCAAAAAGCAGTCTACTTTTAAATTAAAACTACAGCAAAAGACTACTTAGACTAGTGTTGTCCAAAACAGTGAAGGGAGGGGCTATACCCCCCTCCCCCTTACTATGTATATTTTATCATCACAAATAATGTACAGTGTGTACATGTATTTATTCCTTATACTGCATACAGATTAAAATGAGGTTAAAACTGAATAATCATGTGAACTCCCTTCACTAGTCAGTAAAAGCAAAATAAGGGTAAAATGGAAATACATGTAGAAATAGCGTACAGTCAGCTGTATCATTAAATCAGGTTTTATATCTAGCTCATCATTAAGAAAATTCCAGTATTGTTTAAACTCTGTCTCGGTGTATCATTGATATTGGTCCTGAGATAGGATTTTTTTTTTCAATTTTAATTATAAGTAGTTAAAATAAAACAAATTACACAGTAGTGGTGGCCATTTCAAATTTTTATTATTCTATTGATGAATCATTAGATTTTGTGGCGACTCATGATTCAAATCCAGGAATTATCATCAGCCTCCACACCTCTTTATGAAAGATCAAGTGTACAAAATTTTATACATCCCCACAAACCTGTAAAATTTAGGTAATCAGCTTAAAAAAAAAAATTGGTCCTCGCCTATAAATTTTAGTGATTGTATAATAATTCAAAAAAGAGTTTTGGGTATTGTAATGTTATTCAGTCTAGAGGATTTTTAATTTTTCAATGACTAATATTTATTGATTTGTGACTTTTGGTTATTCCAGAAAACTACACTGTTTACTATATGATATGAGATACATTTCTGCTATGAGTATGTATTGATAAGACAAAATAAACTGTGTCAGAAATTGTGGCTTCGTTTCTTATAAAATTGATATAGAGCTTTGAGTATCTGTCTAGGCAAAGAACTACTAAAATCTGTGAGCAATGAACTCATTAAATGATATCCCCACCTCCCACAGCTATAGGAAACACCAAATATATAACTATCTGATCAAAAAGCAAATATGTCACAATGGCACTATGTAACAAGATTCTGTTAAAGTCTCATCAAAATCTATTCAGTGGTATAAGAGGAGTTGCAGATAAGAGATGGGTACCGCAAAGCAAAACAAACAGACAGGGTCCCAGGTTCAATTGGCAGTCCAGCTATACATTTTACCCTCTCCTGTGACAGATTTGCTGTCATTCACTTCCCCTGGACTTGCAGGTGAAAGTCCTGCCAGGGGCTAATTAGAATTTGGGTTGTTTCTTCGAGGGGTTGGGGGAAGGAATGTAATGGTTAAGACCTTGGATATCGGCCTGGAGAGCAGGTTAAAGCACCTGACTAATGATGCAGGGGTCCCAGGGGGGATTCCTGGTCCAGCCATACATTTTCTCCTCTCCTGTGACACAAAAACACATATATATGGTTAGTACTACCACCAACATTTAGATCAGTTAAATGGGTATGGATTAATCAATCAACTGGAGTTAAGCCTTGCTGTCAATAACTTTACTCCGATAAAAAAGTAAACAGTCATGTATATATGGTTAGTACTTAACCACCAACATTTAGATCAGTTGAATGGGTATGGATTAATCAATCAACTGGAGATAAGCCTTGCTGTCAATAACTTTACTCAGATAAAAAAGTAAACATGCAGTCATGAGTAAAATGTTGTATCTCTTTGCTAAATGATACAAGAGGCCCATGGGCCTTATCGGTTACCTGAGCATCATGCAACAACTTTCAAATGATTAAATTTGGTTCAATGTTTTAAGCTATATGCTATGGTATTCATAATTTCGAAAGAGGCACCATTGCTAATCATAACTATACACTTAGCAATTGCTTAGTTTGTTTATTTGATCCAATAGGCAGGGTAGGGGAACAAAAAATGCATTTCGACTTATCACGACAGTAATATTCAGCAATAATCAGTAGTGCCCCTACCACACATGAACCCCTGACCCTTAGGCCTAGATCCACACAATGCACAATTTTTGAAAAGACATCCTTGCTTTTCAAAAATATTTCATTAATTACCAAGGAGCAGATTTAAAAGCATTCATTTTCAGCATATAATTACAGCTCCCCCCTCTATGGTACCCCTGACCCTGGGGCCTTGAAATTCACAATTCTGGAAGATAAAGGCCCTTGCTCAGCATAACTATATAGGTAGTTCATCTGCTTAATACCCAGGAGCAGAGAAGAAAATTTTCAAAGAATTCATGTATTTTCACTATATATTCAATAGAGCCCCGCCCTAACACCAGAACCCCTGACCCTGGGGCCATAAAATTCACAATTATGGTAGAGGCATTCTTGCTCATCATAACTATGCACTAAGTTAGTTTATTTAATACCTAGAAGGAGAGAAGATTTTATAAAGTATAATTCATGTATTTTCACTATATATTCAATAGAGGACCACCCTAACACCAGAACCCCTGACCCTGGGGCCATAAAATTCACAATTTTGGTAGAGGCACTCTTGCTCATCATAACTATGTACTTAGTTGGTTTATTTTATACTGTTAATCACTTTTTATTCGTGAGAACTTGATTTCCGCGTAATTACGCGAGACGGTATGCTCGCGAAAATTTCATGCTCGCGTATAAAAGAATTCCTAAAGATTATGTAGAGCAATGACCACAATTCGTGAAAATGTTGTCCAGCTAATAAAGAGTTAATGACTATCGCGCGAAAATTTAGTGATCTACAGTACCCAGGAGCAGAGAAGAAGATTTTCGAAGAAATAATGCATTTTAACTATATACTTATTTAGCCCCGCCCTAGCACTGGAACCCCGGACCCCAGGGCCATAAAATTCACAATTTTGGTAGAGGACTCAATGCTTATTACAATCATGCAAACAGTTTGTCTGCTTGATGTCCAGGAGTAAAGAAGATTTTTAAAGATTTCATTAATTTTAGTGGTTTTGGCCCCACCCCTCAGGCCCCAGGGGGGCAGGGATCATGAAATTCACAATTTTGGTCCCCCTTCACCCATAAAAGCTTTGTGCCAAATTTGGTTGAAATTGGTTCAGTGGTTGCAGAGAAGAAGTTGAAAATGTTCAAATGTTGACCCACAACGCAGGACGATAACAGATAGCAATAGGTCACCTGAGTTTACTCACTGGTGACCTAATAAAAGATGTATTTGACATAGATCTTGTTGGCATCCCATTGAGAAAACCTGACTATTAAACCTGTATAACATGGAATTGAAAAGGGAATGAACATAGCATTACATACTGTGATAAAATACACCCAGAGACAGCTTTCAAAATGGGAACCTGAGATCACAGCAATTTTCTAGAATGCCAATATTTTTTATAGTCCCAAGTAAAAACTGCAAAACAATTTGTCTCTTTTTGCGGGCATTTTACTTCATTATCTCTTATTATTAATTCTAAGTTATTGCACTTGCAAGTAGTCAAAAGGTTCACTAAAGGGTTGTTGGTGGGATGTATGAACATTACTTTGTCCACTGAAATGGCGTTATTCATGTGACCAAATGATCCTCAGCCACCCATACATAATTACAAACTTCAGATTAAAGATATACATATATTTATTGCATTATTTTACAATATTTAAAAAATAATAGTAAACAGAACAATGTAAGAAATATAAATATTTTTTTTTCTTATTTTATACAACTTCACAAAAAATTGAATAATATCTGACAATGATTCTGTTTCCATGTAACCTATGGCTTAAAGAACATAAAAGAATGAGAAAATTTAATGAATTAAATGAAGTACGAGATCCTTTATGTCAATTTTTGGTGAGAACAAAATAACAACAACAAATTTTGATGGATCATCACTATTTTTTTTTTTTTGATTTTTCAAGAACTAATGTCATGATAAACCTGTTCGCCCAAATTGGCACTCAAGGTATGTGTATATGGTTGAAATCTCATCTCTGTAATGTTAGAGTAACTTCAGCATTAGTCAAACACAGAATATCTGTGTCGTAGCACAGGATAGAGAAATAACTATCAAAATAATGAGAAAAAATTGGAAACCAATGCACTTTTCTTAAAAGACTTAGGTCTATATACAAGTAAAAGGCTTCAGTCATTTGTTCCAAAATGAGACAATGGTGTTTGCCGGATAAAATAGAGTTGTCTTTTCTTGGTCTTTACTCGTCATCATCCTCATCATCGTCGTCGTCATCATCGTCGTCTTCCTCATCGCTCTCCTTCGGGGGGGCCTTGGCTTTCTTGGCAGGAGAGCTGGACTTGGATGGAACGGTTCCTCCAGATCTGTAGACCTCCATCTCCTGCAAGGAAATTGTAATATGGATTGCATTAGTTATATGCATATTAAATAAAACTCAGAAATCCCTGCTGAGGTTTCTTACAAAAGATTTTGTTCAAACAAACTTTTAGTAACAGAAGGTGCATAAACTTAAATGTCTTTTAAACATTTTTATATTTTTTTGCCATAAATTACCAACATTTCTGCCTAATTATCTACTCTTGTATTCCTTTAATTGCTTTTTCCTAAATTATCTTCCCTTCTTTATTTTGATTTGCCCTGAGTTACCTAACCTTCAGTATTTTAATTTTCCCTGTAACTTTGAATACTTTTATTTGCCCTCAGTTACTTCTGTTTCAGCTGAGTGACCTACCCTTGCATCTGAATTTTGTTTCCTGTGAGTTACCTACCCTTGCATATCTTTTCTTGTCAGCCTCAGCCTGGGCCTCGAACTTGGATCTGTTGGTCATTTTCTCCCATCTTTTCCCAAGCTCCTTAGCAACCTCAGCTACTGACCACTCAGGATGGGAAGCTCTAACATCTGGGCGCTCATCAGCACAGAAGAAGAAGAAGGCCGACCTGAAAAGACAAACAACAAAATACATTGTCTAATCAGGTACAGCTGTACCAGAAACTCTGCATTATCACATTATAAGTGCCAAATATTATTACAAAAATAAGCCTTTTCAAGGAAACTGCGATACTATTCTTTTGCTGGGCAATTTTTTAACGTTTGGCACTTTTTATTGATAGATGATTAAATGGCGTTTGAAATTCTGACATATATCTGCACATATTTACATGATTATATTCTTTTATACATGACTGAAGTTTTGACACATACAAAGCTCTCTTTGGTGCATTAGGATCCTTGGATCGCTTCCTCTTCTTGCCAGCTGCGGCACCTGCGGGGGGATCATAACTGGCCATCTCTTTCTCATATCTGGATTTGTCCCTCTCAGCCATTTCCTCAAATCTACGCTTTTCCTTTGCACTCATTTCCTGTAGGCCAATAGAGAACAATCTTATCAAATGGGACGTAAACTTGAGCATTTTTGTTCTCTGATTTTTATAAAAAGGGAAAAATTGAAAGATCCTGAAGAAACATCACAATTATTATCAATCATCATATTATGAAATATTTTATATGTTTATACCAATTATAACAAATTAATAAAATACTATAGGGGTAACCATTTCAATAAATTCCATATAACTTGCCTTCCATTTCTGTGCACACTTTTTGGTAAACTCAGCAAATACAACATTTTCATCTGGACACTTTTTCTTGTGCTCTTCACGGCATGTCTGTACGAAGAAAGCATAAGAAGACATGCGTCCCCTTGGTTTTCCATCTTTTCTTCCCATTTTGATTTACAGTATGTCAGATCTAATGAAAAAAAGAAAGTAATGATAGATACATATTGCTTTAATATAAATTATCACTGCAACAAAAAATTCTCTCCAAAAATTAGAAAATCACAATTTTTAAAAAATCTGTTATTATATTACTAAGTTCGCAATTTATTTTTTGAATGATTTTAAAGTATTTCTTCCTCTAAAGTTATTTTGGATTCAATAAATACTTAAAAGCAAATTCTACCGTATATTTTTTGTTAACATTTTTATTTCATTTAATTTAACATAATTTTTTCTTCAGAAATTTATTTTCTTAAAAAAATAAAATTTATGGATAAAATATGCAAATGTTGCATATTTTTAGAATCAAGTTGTCAAATATTGTCGAAATGTACGCAAAAATTAAGGCATTTTGATATTTCGACTCAAGTCAGGCAAATGTACATTCTAAATTTCCTACTATATTACTATGGATAGAGCCCATATAGGCCTATACTGTTATGTATACACTATAGTCAGACATGGCGGCCCAAACGCTCGCCGACAAAGAACGACCTCAAAAATCACCCTGCAATGTCAAATTCCAATACCATGAATGAAAGTCCACCTAAAATTAACCCTCCCTCCAGGTTTTCTAAGAAAAATAAAGTTATAATTTGATTTATGAAAGATTCTACTTTGATTTAGTGTCTCCTATACATAATACTACGGTATAGGGTTTATACAGTAAGGCATAGAACATTGTACATGAACGAAGCACTGTGGCTTGTATGGCGCATTACGGCCGTTATGGAACAAAGAAGGCCCATTTCGGTCGAGGAAAAATAGTATAAAATATTATTTAATTTCCACATAAAATAACTTAATACGTAGAAAAATGATTGAACTATCAATTTAAAACGTCTGTTCGACTTGTTATAGAAAAATCTTCGAGAAATCGACAACGAAACCGACCCTACTTTTCCCCGTATACAATCCATTATGGCAGTCACAATGGCAGATCAACGCCTGCTAGACCAAACATTCAACGAAATAGCATTATCTACGATTTATATGGCATCTTTACAAAAATGTGCATCGGACAGAAAAACATTTCAACTTCTGCAGAAAAATTACAGAAAGTGTCTAAACATAAATGAACAATTACAGTAAATTTTTACTTACCACCACCCTAGCTTACTTTTCCAATGTATAGAGACCCACGCTACCTTTCTACCACTATACGAGAAGCTATGCTTGCTGTTCAACAGATATGATTGGTGTATTGTCGGCAATGTGCCCTGTGTAACCAATCAAAACAGCTGTTGCTCATGACGTTTATGTAAATGAGGGGTTTGTCATTAAACAAACCAACCACGTGATCAAGATTATCGCTCTAAAAAATACATATGAAATAGTTTGAATCAAAAACCATAATATTAGTTAGTGTTTTGTTTT